>JAQZBX010028525.1:0-27785 GCA_029593785.1 Cabassous unicinctus | reverse complement strand
AACTGTAGGTTTATTGGTTTCATCAAATTTGGAGATTTGGGGACATTATAACTTCAAATATTTTTTATGTCCTCCACCTTCCTTTCCTCTTCTTTGTATTTATGGACACAATTTCACTGATCTTGTCTTACAGCTCACTGATGCTCTGTTCTTTTTTTCTATGCATTTCACTGTGGATATTTTCTATTGTTATGTCTTCGGATTCCCTATTTTTTTCTTCCATAATTTCTAATTTGTTAATCCCTTGTGAGTCTATTACTACTGTATGTTTTTTCACCTGGCTTGCAGACTATCTTTTCTAAGCATGTTTTCATATTTTAATTGAATTTCCAACAGTACAAATGAAAAATTGTAGAGGTGCTTGATGGTGTTTTATTTTTCCAAAGAGTTTTAGGAAAAATTTTTAAGTGAGGAATATAGAATACTAGAGAAAGACCTCGAGCAGGTTGAGGTTGATTTGAAGCTTTGTTAGTCCTTGTTCTTTTTGCCCTTAAAAACAGCCATGTGTCTTAATCCCAGAGTGTGATACTTTGTCCTAGAGCATGGCTTCCTGGGGTCTCAAGAAAATCATGGATGTTTACCAAGATTACTCTAACTTGGCATGGCCTGAATTCCAATGTGTTTCCCCAACTTTGGGTGGGTGCTAAATTTCTGCTCATCCCTTCAGACTGCCATCTGTTTTTTGCTGTGTTTCTTGAAGTCTCATCCTTCAAGAAACTGTTTAAGATGTAGCCTAGGAATTGAGGAGAATTTCCACACTGATTTTGAATCTCACTTCACTGTCGTTCACTACTCTTGAGGACTTTGTGTCTCAAGTTTGAGCTGAATTCCACCATCCTAGCCTAGTAAGATCACTGCATTATCTCTGGATTCTTTTCTCTTGCATGGAAAACTGAGAAGTACCCTTAAAGAAGAAGCCAGCATGAATGTGACAGCAACCTTGAATACTTCCCTTGCTGCAAAGATCTTAGACTCTCAAGTATTATCTCTTTTGGTTTCTTGCCCATCCTTTGTTATTTCTTACATTTATTTTTTTCATTTTTTATTCTTGTTTTTGTCAGGTTATTCCAATACTAGCCACTTGGTCATGGCTAAAACAGGAAGTATCTCACAATTCATATTTACTGGGCTCTGGACTGTCCCTGGCCTGGAGATACCAGGAGTTTTTCCTATTATACAGAAAAAGGCAGGACTGCGAAAGATGGGACTGAACTCTGAACTTGCATTTCTTCATTGGTTAACTGATTGGGTTAGGACCAAGGTTACTTCTAGTCCTAATAAAGTGTAATTCTGTGATTCATTTTGTAGTCATAGAGGGTCTATGCCCCACGATAGGCACAAAGTAGAATTTAAAATAATTAAACATTTAAATAAGTATAAAAGTCTTAAAAATCTTTAACTTCTGAGGTTTAACATAAGTGAAATAACAGCTTCTATATAACTTTAAATATTTAGAAACTTATACCATGAATTCTATCTGGCACACCGAGGAATGGCTATTCTGGTTAAACATTTTAAATAAAAATGTTTTCTTATTTGCCATGCATGGGTTATCAACTATCAAACAATTTCAGCACATAGCACACTACATGAAAAATAAAATTGCAGCATTTTCTTTCTTTTTTTTTTTTTTTTAGCTGATTCAGAAATTATTAAAGCTTTTATCAGTATGAACAGAAGATACAAATTGTGGAAAGTTTGGTTAATACAGATAGGTCAACTAGAATTTAATCGGATCAGTGACTGCTTCTTATTGCATTATTTTCTTTTCTTTCCAAATTAGTTTAAAGTAAGTAACACCTGCTTTGATTGTTAATGAACTTAAATTTTCATGAATGTAAAGCATACTTAACAAGGACAGTTAGAACTAACCTGTCCACGCATTTCTGGAGCAATAGGAATGGTGGGCCAGAAGTGAGAGTAAATTGCAAAACACACCAACCAGATTATTATGCTTCCCCAAATTGCCAAGTGACTGTACTGCAGAAAGAGAGGCATCATTGAAACATGTTAATCTTTTCTAATTAAAAAGAAAAATGATTTCACTATATCCAATAACAAAATACATTTGTCCAGGTCACACGTTCTCATGAATCTATTGATCATTTTTAATTACTTACTATTTGAGACATTCTTTTAATGTCCTTCTCAGAATGTTTGGCAATGGACTCATGGGGTCATTGTTTATATAGCATCTAAAACAATACTACCTTGGTCACCCCAAGCCAAGTGTCCTCCAGCGGCTTCAGTGAAAATAGTCAACTTTCAATCAGAAGTGGTTCATACAACTTATGGATTCGTTAATGAGACTATCTGCTTCTGCCTACTTATTAATACAAATCCGTTTTTAGGAAAAAAAAAGTTTGAACAGATATCATTAACAAGGATAAAAATCTGACCTGATTATACTTGATCTGTCTAAGTAGTTCTGGGAAAATGACAGATGTTTCAGTTTTCAGATTGAATGAAACCGGAGGATTCTCTGTGAATAACAAGTCCTTATATGACCACTGTAAAAACTCTGGCCTGAAGGATCACGGTCCATGTCTGGGTCTGGGAACTTGTGCCAAATTCCACAATGGGAAATATGGAAGATTTAACTATTTATCTGACATATTTCTTAGTACAGTTGTATTAGCAGAGTAATAGTAAGGAAAACGACCAGTAGACCCATATTTAAACTTTGCTATGTGAGGTACCCCCACTTAACCTCTGCAGGCCTGAGGTTTATTATCTGTGAACAATTAGGTGATTAGCTACACGAGATGATTTTTTAAGGGCTAACATGCACTCATCCTATTAGATACTGCTCATTACTTAATCATGTCTGAGTAACAAGAATGTTGAGACAAAAAAAAATGTTTCTCAAAGTATTTGTTGATATATGTTTATGAGTCATCCTCAAAGGTAATTTTTCACACTCTTGGAAAAATAAACTTGCCCAATCTATTCCTCTCTTAGGAATGATGGAGAATTCAATTCAAACAACAGTGCGTTTTCGTGTACTGGTTCCCTTGCAGTCGATGTAGTGCTTTAGCTGTGTGGCAGGCATTTCTGCAGGGCTTTTACGTCTCTGTGAGAGACCCTCCCTTTGGGGGTAGTGACAAACCACTGTTGCTGCTCTGAGATGTATTTTGGTAGTTTTTGGCCCCAGCTCATTGCCTGTATCTAAACAGTGGCTTTCCAGGATCCTTCTCTTCCCTGATGATGAAGTCCTGGGCCTCTCTCCTTGACCCTTCCCACAGGGCAGAGTGACATAAGAGCAAAAAGCTACAACCAATCGCTTCTCTTTCTTGCCCCAGTCCCCAAGTTCCTTTTTAAACTTCTGAGTTGGAGGGCAGGAGCCCGGCACATCTTGGGTCAGAAGAAAGATCTCTACTTTTTGTTAAGTTTGATCTGACCTTTAAGTACTGCCTTATTTCTAAATTAGATTTACTGTATGGATAACGTAAGTGGTCATGGATCTAAGAAAAGTCCTTCTGGAGGGAATTTAATAACCATTAAAAGGAGGAATAGAAAAAATGTTTCAATGTTTATGCTATTTTATATGGCATAAGACCACACTTATAATTAGTATGCCTCATTAATTGCTAGTAAAATATTTTCATTCAGAACTCCTCAGTCACAACTTAGGGTTGCTATCCACTTGGGAACATAGCAGCTAGAACCCCAAATGATTGCATCAGAGAAAAAAAATGTGATATGCTATATAATCGTAGCTCTTCAAAAGTGACCAACTAATACAAATTCATTTTCTCTCATGGACTTTTTGAGGATAACTTGGTAAACAACTTAGTCATATATAGTTCATTAAAAAGAGTTAAAATTCTGCCACTTTTAATAATATCTTAAGGAAATTATTATCCATCTATAAATATTCAAGTGCATATATGTTCATAAAAGTATTGATTATGTATTGTTTATAATAACAAAAGTTAAAACAATCATCCTAAAAATAGTCTAAGAACTGTCCATGTAATGGAATATTATACAGTCATTAAATTAAGTATAAATTTAAAGATACAGAAAAATGTTAAAGGTATATTATTAATAGTGGGAAAAGGAAGTTACAAAATATTAGGTAGATTATGATACCATTTTTGTGGAAAAAAAGAAAGCAAACACAGAACAAAGCCTGAAAGATAGAAACCAAATGTCAATGTCATTTACATCGAGAGTATGGACAATATACTTTTTTCTGTATTTTCTAAATGTGCTATAATGATTCTGTATGTGGGTATTGGGGATTGAATCAGGTCCCAACACCTGGCCCTGTGGGTGTGAGCCTTGGAAATTGGACCTTTGGAGATGTTGTTCGCTGAGGTGTGCCCAAACTTGATGACGGTGGACCCTAATAACCCAGCATGGCTGAAATCCTCCTAAGCAAAGAAAACTGGACAGAGACCGAAGCCACAAGGAGCAGCCAGAAGCCGGAGGTCAAGAGAACCCGGAAGAGTAAGGAGAAGACGCCACCATGTTCATAGCCATGCTATGGAAGAGCCAGGGAGCCCCAGGCTGTGGGCCAGCGGGAATACTGACCCCAGGAGGAAGCCAGCCTTCTGGCCTCTGAAACTGTGAGCCAATAAATTTCTGTAGTTAAGCCAAACCATTATATTTATTTAAAAAACTAAAACAGTGAGTAATAATAATAACTTAAGGGTCTCCATGGCATGCTAAATTTATTTCAAATGTAAAGCAAGAAAATGAATATTCTGAAGGTATTAGAGATAAAGATATTCTAAAGATAGTCTAATATAAAGATATTCTAATATTCTAAAGATGGCTGATATACCCTGGTCCAAGTCAATGATCCTAATCATTTAAATAAGCAAACCAAAATCAGAAAATATGGAGGCTAGAAAAACTGCTTATTATTTTTCTGAAGTTTAAAAGTAAATTATAGCATACAAACAACTCTATTGCTTTGAGTAGCAATTCTAAAGAATACTTACTGTACTCCAAGACAATGTATCCAAACCAGCCTTCAGACAAACAGTAACAATTACATACTGTGTGAGGCGAGATGGGAGGGGGAAAGAGATTGGAAAAATGTGTTACAACTTTTCATAGAGTCCATGTCTGTCCACTCCCTTCCTGACACTCTACCCCAGTTCTCTTCCATGACTGGTGAACTCTGATGTCAACAGGTTGCTAAGTGTTTTGCTAGGTTTTAGTTCTGGAGAGCACGCAGTATTTTTTTCAATAAATTCTCTATGTATAGAAGTCCTTTAACATATGACTAAAACCCATGTTTATGTCATAAGCTGTCAAAATTACCTTCCTTATAAATAGCTTGAAAGATTTGGTTCTGCCTTGGAATCTGAGTGCTACTGATGAAAAAACTCAGTTCAGCAGGGTAGGTCAAAACCATTATAAATCTAAGAGTGTCTTGGCTCTTCTTGGTCTCTTACATGTCTGTATATATTTGAGAAATAGCTCATCAAGCCTTTGCAGCTTTGGGTTTGGATTACAGTAGATCTATAATTGAATTTTGGGTTACTTGATGTCCTTATAGTGTTGAGTTTTATAGTCAATGAACATGACATATTTTTTCCATTTATGTGCTCTTTAAGGTCTTCAATATTTTCTAATTTTTCTCAAAGAGGCCTTAATATCACTTGTGAGATTTATTTATCTGTTCTTCATATGTCTTATGCTATTATAAAATGGTATCTAAGATTTTTCATTTTCTAAATATTTCTTGCTGGTATACAGAAATATAAATAATTTTAAAACATTGATTAGTATCCAGCTAACTGCCAACCTCTTTTTATTAATTCTAATATTTTATCTATAATTGTCTTTGTATTTTTTTCTATACAAAATCATGTCATCTGTGATTTAATACAGATTTTTTTCTTTCCCAAAGCTTATACTTCTTAGTTTTTCTTCTTGTCTTGCTGCACTGATTAGTGATTATACTACAATGTTGAAGACATGTGGTAACACTGAGCATCTCTGCCTTAACCCCATTCTCAAGGAGAGAGCTTTCATGGTTTTAACAAGTCTGATTTTGTTGCAGAGTGGGTTCTTATGCAGCAGCAGATAAGTGAGACGCCGAGTGTTTGAAATTCTACTTTGGATACATCTTTGATATGTCTACTTTGCTATCTCCAGTACCAGCATTCTAGCAAGCCTCATCATCTCATCTAGGCTATTTCACAATCCTTTACCTGAAAGGTCCCAAGGGGCTAGTCCCCACCTAACTCTCCAGGTTCATCTTTGCCATTACCCTGCCCAATGCATAGTTTTCCCTGTGCTTTCTTTCTACTGACCTTTTATAATTCCTTGACAGCACCAAGGTTGATTCCACTTTACCAAAGGGTCACCCCATTCCCACAGGGCTATCTTTGGGCTTAGTATTTTGCTCTGTCTAACTAATGTTGGAATCAGCATGTCATGAGAGTTCGATTTGTGGTCACATCACGCTGGCCTGCCATCTCTGCTCATTTCTCCTTTGGCATTACATATTTAGGATTTTAGCATCGGTCTAGTCCTCTTTTCTTCCTTAGTTGCTATAGTGAATTATTTTACTATAAATTTTTGTTGGTGGTTTTATTTTTTGGTTATATATTTTTTCAGGCCTTGGGATAGGAGATTAAGTTTCTGTGGGATCAGTTTACTTTGGCATCTTAAATAGGAATCTTGCATGCATGCATGTGTGTATGTATATATATATGTATGTGTGTTATGTATTTAATATCTTTCCATTTCTCTAGAATGTAATTTTCATGAGGACTCAGTTGGGTTGACCACATGTCCAAAACTCAACAGTGTTTTGTAGATGATAGAACTCAATAAATATTGACAAATAAATGAAACAAACAAACAAAAATCCTAACTGAGGATTTTTTTTTTCCTCTGGTGTTGAGAAAAGGTAAGGCTTGAAGATATGGAGTTTGGGAAAGAAGGTAACTTGCTTTATGCATATGTCCAAACAAATAAGAAAACACTACCTAACCACATTTGAAATATATTTATATAGAGTTAACCACATTTGAAGTATATTTAGAGTTAAAAGCACAACCAATAATGTGAAATAATAAATATAATAAACTAAAGTGAATATGCCAATAAATAGTTTCTTACATAAAAAATAGTTTATGATTTTGTTGCTCCAAGATATGTTGCTAAATGAAAAAAAGCAAGATGCAGAAGTATTTGTTTATATTGGCATGCAAAAGGGACAATGCAAGTTGAATGGGCATTTAGAATTTTTAGAACTATGAATAAGAAACTACTAAGAGTACTTGTGGACACAAAACTTAGAAGTTGTAAGAAAAATACAGATAAATTTAGCTACATAAAGTTAATATTCAGAAAATATGCATGACAAAAATTCTATAAAAAGTCCAAATATGAAACTAGGACTTATTTTTGTAACAATATGAGAAAATAACATACAAATAATTCCTAATAATAAGAAAAAGACCAACAACCTGATAGAGTAATGGACAAAGAAAGTGAACAAGCCATTCACAGAAAAAGAAAAGGAAGTGGTTTTTTACCACATGCAGGTATGCTTATGCTCAAAGCAAAAACGGCAATAAGCTACCATTTCACCTGTTAGATCAAAGATTGTGATATGACTACTTTCCATGAAATCTTGGGGAACCTGACATTCTTATCACTAAATTGGCACAGTTTTTTTGAGGAACATTTGATAATGTCTATCAAAATTCCCCATTGCCTCTGATCCAACAATTATAGTTCTAGAAATGTATTCCTACCAATATACTTACTCATGGGCATAAAGGACATCTGTGAAGCACTTCTCATGATGGCAAATTATCAAAACAACTTTCATGTCTGCTAATATCTGGTTAAATAAATAATGGTGAATTATTCATATAAGCAGCCCTGAAAGAATGAGGTATTTATGGGCTAGTTTGAAACCATCTCCAAGGCATGCTGTGAAGTGAAAAAACAGGATATAGAGGAGTATCCCCCCTACTTATGTGAAAAAAAAGAAAAAAATGGTGGGGTGCATCTGCATTTGTACATGTATTTCACATTTCTAGAAATATGTATATAAGACCACTACAATAGTTTCTTTTGGGGAAGGATATTGGACTGTGATAGAGACCTAAAGTTCATGGGATACAGTCCTTATAATGCTTGTATTTTTCAATTAAAAACTGAGAAAAGTGATTTAATTGACATGGATGATCTTACCGTATAAATAATATTTCCAAGAAACAAATAGTCTGTGGTGAAACCACCCGGTGAGATCGTATCTGCAAAATGAAAAGGTTATTTTTAAAAATCTTTATAGAGTCTGAAACAGATTTTGTATTACTTTTACCAAAGGAACCCATACTGAACTCAAAAATATTTATCAGTAATTGGTCATATTTCTTAATTGCTCTGTCAGTGACAACAATGATTCCCTTGTCTATTACAATTGTGACATTTTTTTCCATCTGACACTCTCTCCAAAGATTAAGCAACAGATGAATAAATAAATCACAAGGAATGCATGAATGTGATACAAAACTTAGTTTCACATGTATCTAAACCATCTGGCAGAACCCATAAACTGAACATTAACACAATCCAATGAATGGTGCTAGGTAACAAGACTGGAATTTTATGAATTTGGTTATCAGATTTTCCACATTATTCCTTTTCCTAGGATCATGAAAACACTAAACCTAACTGTGTTCATCAATTGTAACAAATGTACCACACTAATGAAGGATGCTGTTAATGTGGGAAAATGCACAAGGGGTAGGGAGCAGGGCATATGGGAATCCCCCATATTTTATATGTAACATTTATGTAATCTAAGTATCTTTAAAAAAATTAGAAAGTATATTTAAAAAATACTTTGAAATTATGATCGAATTTCATAATTCTTTTCAATTATTCCTAAATCTGTTGTAAAACTTAAGAATTTCATCCTATCTGAATGATCAATGCTATTTCAATATTAAGGATGGTCCTCCCTGCACATGGTCCATCAGTCCCTTCTATTCAAACCTATATGTGATGCTGGAGTTTGTAGGTGTACTTCCAGAGACTGGAGCCTCTGGCCTGCCCATGTGCCAGCTGTGCCTGGAATCTCGGTGGAGCTGCAACTCCTACTCTACAGCTCAATAGACTCACCCAAGTCACCTGGTGAGGAGACGATGATGGACAACAGCCATCCCAGGGAATGGAGAGAGCCTGCAGCTGCAGGCAGGATAATCCCATCCACCATATCCATGGGATATAAGCCCACTTTCACTTGGAGATGGAGTGGACATCACCATTCCAGTCCCCTCAGGATTGGGGGAAGAGCTATGGACTAGAGTGGACTTAATGGTATTCTGTTGTAGACATATTGGGATTCAAGCAATGGAAGAAATTACAACAGTGAGGTGGAGCCGGTGGCCACTAGACGCTTTCGGGGCAGGGATGGGAAAAGCAATTGTAATACAGGGGCTTTTTCAGGACTTGGGGGTTGTCCTGAGTGACGTTGTGGTGCCAGATATAGGCCGTTTTAGAGCAGCATATACCATGCAGAACTGTGTGGGAGAGAGTGTGGCCTATGATGTGAACTGTGGTCCATGCTTAGTGGCAAAGCCACAGGATGTGTATAGCCATTGCAGGTGATGTGCCACACTAATGAAAGAGGATTATGTGGGATGTTATGGGAGGTATGGGAGGTGGAGATGACGGGAATCCCTGTAATTTTTGTGTAACATCTATGTAATCTAAGCATCTTTTAAAATATATATGAAAAAAAAATTTTTTTTAATTTAGTTTTTTGATAGTAAACCTGCCGTCCAGTAAATTCTAAAGGGAGTTATTCAACCTGTGGTGAAAGGATGCTAGAGACTAATTTGAGTCCAGGGAAATGAATTTCACTGGTAAAGTTATGTACATAAATAAATATAATTCTTTTGTAGACATATTGTGATTCAAGCAATGGAAGAAATTATAACAGTGAGGTGCAGCCAGTGGCCACTAGATGCTTTCGGGGCAGGGAGGGGAAGGGCAGTTGAAATACAGGGGCTTTTTCAGGACTTGGGGGTTGTCCTGAGTGACGTTGTGGTGACAGATATAGGCCATTTTAGAGCAGCATATAAATGCAGAACTGTGTGGGAGAGAGTGTGGCCTATGATGTGAACTGTGGTCTGTGCTTAGTGGCAAAGTCCCAGGATGTGTATATCCATTGCAGGTGATGTGCCACACTAATGAAGGATGTTTATGTGGGATGTTATGGGAGGTGTGGGAAGTAGGGAACATGGGAATCCCTGTAATTTTTGTGTAACATTATGTAATCTATGCATCTTTTAAAATATATATGAAAAAAAAAACATTTATGTAAGCAAATGCACATATACGCATATATATCTGTATATCATTTTACAAATAAAAAAAAATGTTTAAAGGGTAAAAAAACAAAAACAAACAAAAAAAAGATTAAGGATGACTTCTTCAGATCTTCTTGTTTTTTAAATTCTCAAATATAGATTTGTGGTCTCTGGTCCTGGTTGATGAGGTAAGTTTGGCATGCAAATTTCTGACCTTAATACCAATTAAGGTAGTAGACATATTATTGAAGCTCATTTAATCTGTTTTCTTCTGAGAGAGTTACAACCTCACTAAAATACTGAAGCTTATACTCATTTACTAAAACCTAGATGCAGTGGAATATTTAGGGCAGGAGTTCTTTTTAATTCCACGAACCCCTTTGCCAGCCAAGTGAAAACCATGGCCCTCTTACTAAATCCGCACTATACTGTGTATTAATAAATATATCACTCCCACACCAACACATCCCCTCAAGAATAATGTTTTTTTGAATTTTCAATTCAAGCTCGCAGACCCCCTGAAACCTTTCCATGGACCCCTTGGGGGTCCATGCACCCCTTGTTAAGAACCCTGATTCAGGCATCAGATAAATATGTGGGTCAGATTAGACCAGCTCGGAGTGACAATCATAGGTCAGGATTCCATATAGGCCTAACCTTGGTGAGTTTTATTGGCAGTGAGAGCAACAGAATTGACAAGAACGATACTGTGATTAACTAAAAAAAGTAAAGAATGCTATTGCATAAGAAGCTGACACTGGGTTATGATGCCCATATAAGTATTCACCAAAAAAAGAGAAGTTATAAGCTGTATTGGGAAGTAAGGGAAAATTCAAGTACGAACACGTTGATATGAACCGGAAATTCCTTTCCCTCTGGATATTATGCAAAATAAGTGCAAACAAAGAAAACCTCCACAAAATCCATGTGCAGGAAAACTAGGAAACAATCTACAGACTCAAAAAGCTAATGAGGGCTTCTAAGCAGCTCATGTCAGCATAGAGCTGTGCTTGGTAAATGATAGTAAAGTTTCTGCTGTGTAAAGTAAATACCAGGCTGGCTGAGGGCTGCAGATCTCAGAAAACACCAGCAAAAATGCACTCCTTAATAGAAAATTAAAAAAATATCGGGGTGAATCTAATGGACAGACAACTTTGGGAAGCACTGAACTAGAGCATGGTATGGAGATGATGACCCTATCTCAGCATCCACTTATTGTCAGTGTCTTGCAGTAATAGTCCTGGGATCCTGGTTGAAACAGAGGCCAGACCACTAGATAGATAAGAGCACGTCACAGCTGGGCTAAATTTACAGAGTAAGACACTGAAACTCTGGATTTCACTTCATGTAACACCTCACGATGATGAGTGATATTTTGAGGTTATGTTGTTTGCTTGTCCATTATGTACAAAACACCTTTAAAATAAAATTAAACATGTATTCAACCTATTATTGCAAAAGCATTGCACCAGGTGATGTGGGAAGTTAAATAGTTCAGTCCCATAAACTTTTAAGGAAATTTGCAAACACTTATTTTATTTAAATTACTCTTCCTCCTACCTAGTAAACACAAATAATCAATAATTGTTTATTCCTTATGGAGAATCTGTGGGTATTGTGTGTATGTGTGTGTGAGGGAGGTGCATTTTAGAAGTTAGAAGTCTGGAAATTTTAGTAATTTTAGGGGAAAGATTACAAAAAGGAATATTCTAAAAAGTATTAGCTGATGGCTTGCCTGACATTTAACAATATAACTTCTGTAAAATACTAATTCAATAAAATCATGATATTTATGGCTGTAGATTTGGATTAATTATTACCACAATGGTTCAAATTCCCTTCTGATATTTTGAAGATGATATATGATTTCCAAATATATTCTATTTATAGCATTGAATCATCATAACTGAGCCTTCTTTTTTCAGGACTAATTGATATATTATGAACTTGAGTCTTCACAAGTTTTTAAACAGCTTTATTGAACTATAATTCACATTCCATACAATTCATGCATTTAAAGTGTGCAGGTCAAGGGCTTTGAGAATATTAACAGGGTTGTGCAATCATTACCACAGTCAATGTTAGAAAATTTCACTACCCCAAAAGAACCTCTGGACCCCTTACCTCTTATCTCACAATCTCTCCATTGCCCCTACCCCTCTGCAACCTCTAATATACTTTCCATCTCTACAATATTGCCTCTTTTGGACATTTCATATAAATGGACTCATGCAATATGTTGTCCTTTGTGACTGGCTTCTTTCACTTGGCATAATTTTCAAGGTTCATCACTGTTGTAGCATGTATAAATATTTCATTTCTTTTTTAATGACAAATTTCCACTAAAGATATAGCACATTTTATCTATCCATTCATCACTTAATGGGCATTTAGGTTGTTTCCACTTTGGAGCTATTTTGAATAAGTCTGCCATGAACATTAATGTATAAGTTTTTGTGTGGATGAATGTTTTCATTTCTCTTGGGTATATGCCTAGGAGTGGAACTGCTCGACTATAGGGCAACTCATTGTTTAACCATTTAAATAGGAAATGCCAGATTGGTTTCCAAAGCAGCTGCACCATTTTACATTTCCACAAGTGTATGAAGGTTCCAGACTCTCCACATCTGCGCCAACACTTACTACCTGTTGTTCTGATTATTCCCATCCTACTGGATGTACAGTGGCATCTCATTGTAGTTTTAATTTGCATTTTATTAATGATTAATGATGTTGAGCATTTTTTCATATTTATTGGTTATTTGTATAACCATTTGAAGAAATGTCTATTCAAATCCTTTGTCCATTAAAAAAAATTCAGTCCTTTGTTTTTCTTGTTGAATTTTAAGAGTTCTTATATATTCTGGATACAAATCCATGTCATATATTTTTAAAATATTGTGTTCCATTCTGTGGTTTATCTTTACAATTTTTAGATGATGTCCTTTGATACACAAAGTTTTCAATTTTGATGAAGTCAAATGTATTTAATCCATTTACACTTAATATTGTTGACTTAGTTGGATTTACATATGCCATTTTACTTTTTGCTTTCTATAGGTCTCATTTCTTTTTTGTTCCTATATTCCCCCTTTACTCCTTTCTTGTGTGTGCATTAAGTGAATATTTCTGCTGTAGCATTTTGAATTCTTTAGTGATTTTTCATCATATAGTTTAGCTATTTTCTTAGTATTTATTCTAAGACTTATCTTATACATCTTATCAGAATCTAATTCAGATTCATACAAACTTTATTCTAGTGATATAGAAATTTTATTCCTATATAGTTCTATTTCTTGTTCCCCATATTTGTGCTCTTGTTGTGCACATTACATACTAAAAATTATATTGCTATAATTATTACTTTATGCAATTTTATGCCTAGTAAGGCAGTTAAGAAAAGAAAGGAGATTATATATTTATAGAGTTTGTTCAATTTACATTTTTATTTATCATTTCTGGTTCTCTTCATCTGGTATCATTTCCTTATTTGAATGCAACTTTTGAGCCCACCCACTTTCTTTGTGCTGTTGTCAAATAAATTAAATTCAATATGCAATAGGCCCAACATTACAATTATGCACATATTGTTTTATACAACTGCTTTTGAAATCAATAATAAGTATGCATTTATGCTGTTTTGTATAATTATACCTTAACAGTACTCTTTGTTTTTATGTGAATTTGAATTTCTGGGCAATCTGGGTTTACTTACCCTTAGCTTGAAGAACTTCCTTTATTTTTTTGTAAAGCTTGTCTGCCAGCAACAAATTCTCTCTGTTTTGTTTGTTTGTTTGTTTGTTTGTTTGCCTTAGAATTCCTTTATTTTGCCTTCATTTTTCCTGGGCATAAGATTCATAGTTGGTAGTTTTTTTTCTTTTAGCATCTTAAATATGCCGTCCCACTGTCTTCTAGCCTCCACTGTTTCTGATGATATTTTTGTAGTTGCCTTCTATTCAATGAATCATTTTTCTTTTGCTGCTTTCAATTTTTTTTTCTTTTATTTTTTTTTAAAGTACTGGGGTCTGGAGATTGAACCCAGGACCTCATATATGGGAAACTGGTGCTCAACTACTGAGCCACATTGGCTCCCTGAGTTGGTTTTTTCTCCTTTTTTTTTTTTTTCTAGGAAGTACTGGGAACTGAACTTGGGACCTCCCATGTGCGAAGCAGGCATTCAACCACTTGAGCCACATCCACTCCCCTCAAAATTTTTTCTTTGTCTTTGGTTTTAGCATTTTTACTTTGAAATGTCTCAGTCTGGATCTCTTTGCATTTATTTAACTTGGAGTTGATCTTCTTGGATGTGTAGATTATTGTTTTTCAGCTTTGGAGCTCTCTTTTCTTCTATACTGCCTCTCCCTATGGACAAAATCTTTAAGCCACTGTTCTTGGCACTGGATGGAGTGGTAGTCTCTGGTCTTTTTGACTTGACTCTCCCAGTATAGAATCTCTGATCTATAGGCAAGCTGAGGTGAAGGTAATCAGAACCCCAGTATTCTTGGTCTACCCTGACTTGGGTAGAGCCTCTATCCTCTAGGTATGGCTGATCTCATGGATATACTCACCAGGAATTTAGCCTCTTCAACACAGCATTGGGGGAGATGAGAAATGCTGGTGTCCTACCTTCTGGTTGATATACAGTAACCCTTGATTGCTAGCTGAGAGGAGATGGAGCCTAGTCTTCCTGGCCACACATGTCTGGAATCTCCCTGGAGTGGAGTTTCCATCAAGCTAAGCTGAGGTAGCCTGGAGGGAGGAAGTGAAATGTGGCTCAAATGCAACAGACTCTCACTGTTCTTATCAAACTTTAGTCAATTTTCTTGAATAAATGTTTCTTCATTTGCTATGTGCCCTTAGGAATATTTCCAGAGACTTCATATAGCTTTTTTTTTTTTAAAAAAAAAAAAAAGTTTTCACCATGGTGGCAATTTGATATTGTTTATGAATTCCAAACATAGATATTGGATTATGTTTGTGAACTGGTCTGTTCCTCTGAGCACATGAGATTGTATTGGATTCAGAGATTTCACTTTTGCTTGATTAAATTATGATTAAGACTTTGATTAGGCCACATCAGTAGGACATTGGTGGGTGGGGACTCACAGAGAAAACTACATGGCAGAGGAGTTAGCTGGAGTTTTGAGCTGGAGCCCCGGGAAGTAAACACGCAGGAGAAGAACAGAGAGGAATAGAGATGGCTCCATAGACATGGCAGAGGCCCCAGGAAGAGAGAGAGCCTGAAAGTCTACAGCTGACCTTGTGGAGAGAACAGAGCAGCTGAGCCCAGAGAGGAATGAACCCCGGGAGAGAGATGGGACTTATCCCAGCCTACAGCTGATATTGGAGGAAGCTGGGACCATGGAGTCTAAAGAGGAAGAGGGAGGCTGAACCCTTGCAGACATCAGCAGCCATCTTGCTCCAACATGTGGCAACAGGCTTTGGTGAAGGAAGTAACTTATACTTTATGGTCTGGTAACTGTAAGCTTCTACCCCAAATAAATACCCTTTTATAAAAGCCCACAGATTTCTGGTATTTTGTGTCAGCACCCCTTTGGCTGACTAATACATCCATATTTGCCTGTTTCACTGCCATCACAGAAATTGAACTGAGTGCTCATAAACATTTTTGTTGTTGCTATTCATAAACTTTTGACTTTGCTATTTTTGTTTTTGTCAGGTGAAACTTTTGCTCCTTTTAAAAGGGAAAATCCCGAGAAATATAATGGTGTACTCATTCTTTTAAATTCAAATAAACACACAACTCAAACTCATTATTTTTTATTTAAATATGACCAAAACAAAGAACGTGTTCCTAGAAATACCCAATAAAATTAAGTCCATAATAAGAAAATAATTACATTTCACACCTTAATTTGTGGCTTATGTAAATGTGAACTGTTGCACACCAATAACGTGCTTCATAAATATACCTCATAGTTCTGAATGCATTAGACACAAGCCAGTTTGGAGAAATACTTCACACTCAATTGTATTTGAAAAGTTGTACGTCAGGAAAAAGAGAATTGGTATGACAATAAACTATAAGGTTACATTCCTTCTAAGATTTTGTGTTATACTCTAAACTGAAGTATGAAGTTAGAGAAGTGAAAATATGAAATAAAATATATAAATTTCAAAACTCATTAACAGGGGACATCTATCATTTATCAGAAATATTGTGCTTTCCATCAAACTTAATGATTAAAATATTTATTATGTATTAAGAATGAAGGCACTAGTTCTCAATTTATACGTCAGAGGCAAAGAAAATGGATTCTAAAGGTCAACCATTAAATTTTCAAACTACAATCTGTTTACCAAAGGAATGCCTAATATTAGATTTAGGTGAATATTTTGTTTTCTCTAAATGTTGTACCCTCGGTTTCTTTCTGAGGACTCACACACACTTATACAAACATCAACTGTAGTGAGAATAACATGTTCTTTGCTGATATTTGAAACAATGAATCCATTACCTTGCCCTAGCATTTCTGTGGGTAACCAGAACAGAATGAAGGAGTGGAGAAAAGCACTCATACACTGAATCCAGAACACCTAAAAGAAAACCAACCAAAAAGTTCAAGGTCAAAATAATTTGATCTTGATCTAAATCTAAAAATATGTGACATTAAGAAGTATACTTTCTGCATTTATCACAGTTACAAAGCTAAGATATTATCCTTGAAGACTGAAAATAATAAATATCACTATTCTACCACTGAAATTATAGGGTATATTATTTGAGTAACAAATTTATTAAATGAAAAAATGCAAAACTCTTATGTGATATATTTTCCAGTGAAACAGAACCAGAAGTAATTTTCAAAAGAAATTATAAAAAATAATTTCAATCTTTAAATTATAATATTTAAAATATAATTTCATACTATATTTGCTCCTTTTCATCTACACACAGACCCTGGTCAAAACATTTTATTTTTCACTCTGCTTTTTATTATCAGAACTTTCAACATTTATCCTAAAGGAAATCTCAATATTATGAAATCTCTAGGGTCAATCAAACAAGGTACATATAAGATAGGAGATGACAGAACAACAACAATGGGCTAGAGAAGAAATGAATATGGGAAAAAAAAATCCAGCCTGTGACCCAGAATTTTCCTGGAGTAAGGCAGTTCTTAGGAAAGAATGTAAAAAACTGGCTCAAAAAGAAAGCTAATGCCAGACTGGAAAATCTCAGGCTTCATGGGATATTGGATAGGGTACACAGAAAGTTCTTACCACCATAGTAAAGAATAATTATCCCTAGACAGCACTGTTCCTGTCCTACCTAACAAATCTTATAAGCCAGACCTAAAAGGATCAAACATGTGCTTGTGCTCCAGAGAAAAACTCAAGAATATTACAGGAATACAAAAATCTCCAGTACTCAACTATGTGAAATTCACAATGTCAGGAATCCAATCAAGAATTACCAGTCATGTAAGAAGCAGGAGATAATATAATAAGGAGATACATAAATCAATCAAATCCAAACACAAATAGACACAGATTATAGAATCTGCAGACAAGGACATTGAAACAGCTATTATAACTATGTTCATATGTTCAAAAAGTAGGGACATGGAAGATATGAGAAATACCCAAATAGCTCTAGATATGAAAGCTACAATGTATGACATAAGAAAATACACTGTATGGGTTAATGGCAGATTAGACATTGCAGACATAAACTTGAGAACAAAGCAATAAATTTATTCAAAATTAAATGCATAGAGATAGGGGGATTTAAAGACAAAAAAATAGCTTCAAGTGGTTTTGGACAATTTCTAGTAATTTAATATATGTGTAATTGGAAGTGAAAATGGAGAAGAGAGAATAAGTCAGAAAAAATATTTCAAGAAATAATGGTTAAAATTTTTCAAAATTAGATAAATACTATAAAACTAGGTGCCTAAGAGTAAACATTTTAGGCTTTGGGTACCATATTATCTCTGTTGCCACTACGGAACTCTGCCAATGTAGCAATAAAGCATCCACAGAAAATTTGTAAGTGAATGGGAATGGTATATTCCCATAAACATTTTTTAATAAAAACAATCAGAGGACTGAATTTGGCCATAGGCTATAGTTTTCTGACTCTCCTGCTATGACTATGAAGATCCAATAAGTTCAATAAGTCCAAGCCCCAAAAATATGAAGAACTAATCATAACCAAATTGTTCAAATCCAGTGATAAAAAAATCTTAAAAGCCACCAGAGGAAAACAGACACATCATGTACAGAGACATATAAGAAGATGACAGCAGATTTCACATCAAAACAATGCAAACAGAAAGACAGGGGAAATCACTGAAAGAAAAAAACTATCAAACTAGAATTTTATACCAAGTAAAAATATCTTTTAAAAAATCAAGGTAAAATAAAAATGTTTTCAGATATTCAAAAGCTGAAAGAGTTCATTGCCAGCAGAATTGCATTACACAAAATGTTAAAGGAAGTCCACATGGCAGAAGGAAAATGATAACAGGTAATAATATCAATCTACACAAAGGATGGAAGATCATTGAAAATGATAAATACATGGGTAAAGATATAAGATTTTCTGTTACTATTTAAATCACTTCAAAAAATGTTTAAAAATATTAACAATGTAGTTTTTATAACATATATATGTAAAAGGAAAATGAATGACCACAATAACCAAAAGGTCAGAAGGAGAGAAATGGAAGTATACTATTCTAAGTTTCATATACTATATGTGAAGTAGCTAAGAAGTCAGCAAAGGAGATAAAAATGAAGTCATAAAAAGTAATTAATCCAAAATCACAAATAAAATGAAGAAAAGGGAAACAAATTGTAGATTGGACAAATAGAAAATTTATAATAAAATACTTTAAATCTAACCGTATCAATAAATACATTAAATTGGAATGCTTTAAACATTCCAATTAAAAGGCAGATATTTTCAGATTGGATTAAAAAAGCAAGACTATAAGCTGCCTATATGAAAGCTGTAAATAGGTTAAAATACAATGATGGAAAAAGACATACCCTGCAAACACTAAAAAAATCTGGAGTAATTATATTAATATCAGACAAAGTAGATTTCACAGCAAGACTATTACCAGGGATAAAACGGTCAATTAATATAAGGAAAATAATAATCCTAAACATTTATGCATCTAATAACAGAGCTTCAAAATACACCAGGGGAAAACAGAACTTCAAAGGGAAATAGGCAAATCTACAATTATGGATAGAGATTTCAATACTTCTCAATAATTGACAGGACAAATGGAGAGAAAATCAGTATGGATATAGAAAATTTAAACAACACCATCACCAACTTGATCTAATTAGTACATTCTTTTCAAGTGAAGATGAAATATTTAGAAGACAGATTGTATTCTGGGGCACAAAATAAGCCTCAGTAAATTTAATATGCCCATGTTTCTTCCAGCTGTCTGCATTTTTAAAAAAAAACTTCACATAAGATTGATATGCACAAATAGGGTTACTCACAACTGACAATGTATATTATTGCTCTCACGGCCTGTAAAATCCCTTTAACTCCTTCTCTCAATCTCAACTCCTATTCTCCGAGGAAAAGCAGCCATTCCAAGGGAATTTGGAGCAGCGTCTCATCTAAAACTAGACCGCCAGCCCTCTTTTGTCCTTCTCAGGACCCCCCATTACACAACGTGCTTCCTGAAGCCGGGTAGTACAGGCTGTGACACTGTACATGTAGGTTGGTAGCTTGTTTCTTTTTCACAAAGATTTTTCTCACATACCATTGTTTGAACCCCAGATCCCTGGATATTCTGGCAGAAAGATCGCACAGGGCTATAATTCCTTGTGTTTTAAAAATTATTGTTCACAAACATCAGAAAGGGAAGAGACAAAAGGTACATTTAGAGTCAATTCAAGATGAAAGACATGCAAAATTTTCTTTTTACCTTTGTGTTGAAAATGTTCTTTCCCTGAGAAATCGTATAGAGCTGTGGGTACTTGAGCAAGCTCTCCTGACTGCAGCACTTTTCAAAGATTCCCAGAGTAAAAGGTGGTAATGAAGTGAAAATCTACACAGAAAACAGGGTCCATTAAAAAGACCTTTAGTCTGTACCCCAGTTAGTAATATTGTTTTGACAATGTAGTGTGATTATTAAGATATCATTGGGAGAATCTGGGTGGAGGGTAAGTGGAACTTTCTACTATTTTTGCAACTTCTGGTGAGTCAATCTATTTCAAAATAAAAGTAATTTACAAAGGAGTTCTTGCATTACATTGATTCCAACTGATCTACCAAATCATAACTTAGAAGTCACTGAATCAAAGGTTGGCCCAATCAGAAAACTAACTATGTAAATGTTGCTTTGTGGGCATAAAATGAATAAATTAAGCATCTAGCTATTTACATAATAGGCATAAAACTGGCTAACTGTAGAAATAATAACATCTATATTCCCCCATAAGAAGCAGCTGTTTTGTAGTAGTTCAGCTGCTAGAACTGGGCAAATAGTAGGAACTCAATAAATATTATTAAGGAAATAGTAGGCTAAATGAAAAAAATGTACAAGAATTCTTCATCCTGAACATCATAATCAGAAAAAAAGATGTTTCCGATTAATTTATTACTTGAATATTTGTTGAACAACCATTATGCCAGGAGCCATGTTACATGAAAAAGGCATAATCCCTTAGAGAGCTCTTTATCTTGACTAGGAGGCACCCTGTAACAGGAGGCATACCATTATGAGAAGAGGGAGACGAGAGGAGGCGGAGAGGAAGGGGAGGAGAGGGAAATGGAGAGCAGGAGCAGTGGAGGCCCGAGAGGTGCTATGGAAGAGCTTCTGAGAGGAAGGACATTTGAGCCTGTCTTAGTTTCCTAGGGCTGCCGTAAAAATTACCACACACTGGGGGTGGCTTCAAGCAACAGAAGTTCAGTCCCTCACAGTCCTGGAGGTTAAAAGTTCGAAGCCAAGGTGCGGGCAGGGCCGTACTCCGTCTGAAGGCTCTCGGCTCGGACCCTTCTTGGCTTCCCCGGCTCCTGGTGGCTGCTGACAGGCCCTGGCGTGCCTTGGCTCGCAGCTGCAGCACTTCAGCCTCTGCCTCCGCCGGCACATGGCCCTGCCCTGTCCGTCTGTCCCTGTGTTTCCTCTCTTCTTATAAGGGTTCATGAGGTTAGTGGTAGTGGTTTGAAAGTGAGAGCAGTCAGAATGGCTGTACAGGCGTACCTCGGAGATACCGTGGGTCCCGTTCCAGAGCACCGCAATAAAGCAAATTTCACAATAAGGCAACTAACATGAATTTCTTGGTTTCCCAGTGCACATAAAAGTAATGTTTACACTATACTGTAGTGTACCAAGTGTCCAATAGCACTATATCTAAAAAAATAACGTACATACTTTAATTTGAAAATATGTATTGCTAAAAAGTGCTAGCCATCATCGGAGCCTTCAGCTAGTTGTAATCTTCTTGCCTTGAATAATGTGGGGTCCTGCCTTGCTCCTGCTGCTGATCAGGGTACTGGTTGCTGAAGGTGGAGTGGCTGTGGCAATTTCTTAAAAATAAGACGATGGTGAAGTGTGCCTCATTGATTGACTCTTTCTTTCACTTGAACAGCTAGAGGCCGTTGTAGGGTTATTAACTGGACTAATTTTAATATCGTCATGCCTCAGGGAAGAGGGAGGCCAGAGGAAGGAAGGGAGATGGGGGAACGGCCAGTTGGTGGAACAGTCAGAACACACACAGTTACCAAGCAAGTTTGCCATTTTATATGGGTGCAGTGTGTGGCGCCCCAAAACTATTACAATAGTTACACTAAGGGTCACTGATCACAGATCACCCTAACAGACATAATAATAATGAAAAAGTTTTAAATATTGTGAGGATTACCAAAACGTGATGCAGAGACATCAAGTGAGCACATGCTGTTGGAAAGATGGTTCTGATAGACTTGCTCAATGCAGGGTGGCCACAAACCATCATTTTGTAAAAAACCCACTGTCTGCAAAGCTCAATAGAGCAAAGCATAATAAAGCGACGTATGACTGTATGTGGATACTTTCCCAATATATTGCTGTTATTGATTTCTAGTTTTAATCTTTTATGGTCAAAGAACATGTTCTGTATGATTACAATCCTTTTGAATTTATTGATACCTGTTTTATGGTCTAGCATGTGGTCTACTTCAGTGAAAGTTCCATATATGCCTGAAAAAAAGTGTCAATTAGGTCGTGTAGATTGATAATGTTGTTGAAATTTTCTATACCAAGAGGAGTGTTGAAACTTTTCATTGTAACTGTAATTATATCAGGTTTTTGACTCATATATTTACAAATATTTCTTATTAGTTACTTAGGATTGCAATGTGTTCTTGATAAACTGACCCCTTTACAATTAGGAAAGGTCTCTCTTTATTCCTGGGTATATTTCTTGTTCTGAAATCTTCTTTTTCTGCTATTAATATATAGCCTCTTCAGCTTTCTTTTAAATACTTTTTACTTGGCAAATATTTTTCCACCCTGTTCCTTTTGAACTATCTGTGTCTTTATATGTAAAACAGATTTAATGTAGAAATTATACAGTTGGGTCTTGATTTTTTAATCCAACCTGACAATCTCTGCCTTTCAATTGGAGTGTTTAGACCATTTGTATTCAATGTAATTATCAATGTGGTTGTGTTTAAATCTACCATTTTCCTATTTCTTTTCTATTTGTTGAATCTATTTTACCTTTTGTTTTATTTCTTGCCTTCTTTTAGATTGTGTATTTTTTAAGATTCTATTTTTATCTCCACTATCGGTTGATTAGCCATATCTTTTTTAGTAGTCCTTAAGGTTACAGTACACATATGTAATGTATCACAAAATTCAAATACTATTATTCTATTTCACACAAAATTTCATAACCTCACAACAGTATATTTCAATTTCCTCCTCCGATTTTTTTGTAGTTATCATACATTTTAATTCTACATAAATCACAAGTCCCACTATACAGTCAACCATCTGTTTAAAAGACTGCATGCACAAAGTCTCTTATATTTGCCTGCATAATTATCATTTTCTGGTGTACTTTATTTCTTTGAGTAAATTCAAATTTCTTTGTGGTATTTTTTTATCTTTTGCTTGAAGAACTTCTTTTACCATTTCAGGTATTACAGATCTTCTGATGATGAATTCTCTCACATTTTCCTGGTCACCTTAATTTTTGAAATATGTTTTTGCTGGGTATAGAATTCTGGGTTAATGGACTTTCTTTCAGAACTTTAAAGATATTGTTCCATTGTCTTCTTGCCTGCCAGGTTCACAATGATAAGTAAGCTCTATTCTTATATTTGTCTTCTGTATATAATGTTTCTTTTTTCTATGATTGCTTTAAAGATTATTCTCCTGGTTGCTGACTTTCAGCAATTTGATTAGGAAGAGGCTTTGTGTGTTTTTCTTTAGGCTTATTCTTCTTGGAATTTGTTGCAATTCTTAAATCTGTGAGTTTATAGTTCTCATCAGATTTGACACTTTTCAACCATTATTTCTTCAAATATTTCTCTGCCCCCTCTTGTTTTTGAAACTCTAAATGCAGGAATTATAGAACGCTTGATATTGTCCCAGAGCAAAATGAAGCTCTGTTCATTTTATCTGTTTTTTTCTCTCCATTCTTCTATATTGCTGTCTTCTTTCTTCTAAAGATTCTAATCAAATTGTAATCTCATCCAGAAAAAAATTTCATTCCAGATATTATTGTTTTCTAATCACAAACTTCCACTTGGTTGTTTTCTATAGCTTCCATATCCCTCTTCATTATATTCATGTTTCCATTATATTCTTGGACATATTTATAAGATGTATAATAGCTGTTTTAAGCTCCTTTACTAACTCCTTCATCTTAATAATTTCTGTGTCTATTTTTATTGATATTTTCATCTGATTATGGATCTTATTTTACTTTTCTTTGCATGCCTATTATCTTTTATTGTATGCCGAACATTGTGAGTTTTGTATTGTTAGGTGCTAAATTTTACCTTTTAAATATTGTTTGACTGTGTTCTACCAGGCAGGTAACTTGCAAATCAGTTTGAGTCTTTTGAGGCTTGCTTTTAAGTTTTGTTACAGTGAGTCCAGAGTAGCCTTTATTATGGGACTAATTTATCCTTACTATTGAAAGTGTAGAATTTACCAAATATCCTTTGTAATAGGAGGTCTTCCAATTCTGGCTGATGGAACTATTCCCAGTCCTGAATGAATTCCAAGAATTTTTCAGCATATTGCTTTCCCCAGTTTTGTAGACTTTTCTCATGCATTCACAGATCAGTCCTCAGCCAAAGGCCCAATGGCTGCCTCCTGCAGATGTCTGGGACTCTCAGGGATCATAGTCTTGAGCAAGCTGCTGTCTAGTATCTGAAAATCATTATTTTATACATTTTCCTGATGCTTTCATCTTTTTGTTCCGGCGGGAAAGCAATTCCTGTAGCAGTTACTCATTCCTAGGCAGAAGCAGTAGTAATATGTGACATCTAGAAATAGTATGACAATTGATTTACATTTAGTTATCAAATAATCAGAGTCTATCTCTGGCACAGTAGCTATCTGAAATGCCCTGGCCTCATTTTTTCCTATCTGTAAAAATGTATGTGTAATGAGAAGAGATTTAGTAAGTAAATGATATTAATAAGTCATCATATTTTATCTTAAATTGGTGCCTAATTTTAAGTTTCCCACTGTATCCTCATAGAATGCTTATTAAAAAAAGGCAAGCATCTGTTTCCCTTTGTAAAAAATTAAGATCCTTTTGACCGATATCTGTAGCTTATACATTCATAGTGATTTTTCTGACACAGAGGAGAGACTCTGCTACTCCCTGCTCCAGTTCCTTAATGAAACTTTGAAGAAAGTTGGTTGGTGTCATCACCTGTGACCAAGATCCTGGTAGAGACAACTGTACATATGACTTCAGCCTCATTGAAGCAGGTTCTAACCAAATATATGTGGCATCTACACAAACTGTAAATATTCATAGTACTTGAATTTTTTATATTATTGAACACTCAATGACCTTTCTCCAGTGACTTCCACCTGTGTGCTCTGTTTCAGAACTCAATCTCCTACAAGACATAGAATTTTAGGGGTTAGGGCACAGAGCCTGCAAAGTATTTTGTGATTGTGATAATGTAGTGCAGTCATACTACAGTCTCTGGGAACCTGATTTTTATACTAGATTCCCCTATCTTCCAGTCCTTGAAGTGGAATAAAAATATAACAAATATAAAGCAAAACAAAAATAAAAAGGTAATGTAACTAATAAACCATTTAGCCTTACTTTTTAACTTATATCTAGGTTTTGAATTCTGATCAATCAAGTAATGGAATGGCAAAATTTCTTTGGGAAAAAAAAACAAAACTCCATGACAATGGAAAATAGTATTTACTATAGGACTTGGGATCAAAATTCACCATTTAGTACAGAGAGTGTAGAGGGTAATATACTTCCAGACAGACACATTTTTCTACTAGGAGGTTTAAAAGGACACCGAATTACACTGTAATCTTATGCACATACATAAATTTAGATAAATCAGAATTATATTTACAAAATGGACTGGGTTTAGGTAGAGTTCAGCAATCTTCACTTGACTTAATAGCATAAAAACATTACACAGGCATAGAATAAAGAGGCTTCAGATTTATTATCAAAATATATTGGGTACAAATTTCATGTAGTTACTCTAGAATGATATGGTGTGATTGAAAACACATGGGCAGAGTTTGACTCCTGCATGATTTGTTGCAGCAACAAAAGCCCTAAAGATGTATACATCTATGTATACTGATGATGGACTTAGATACTTCCCAGACATAAACAGTAAAGGAATGTCACTGAATTTCTGCATGTTAACAAGGAGAGAGAAAGAATGCTTACCACATTGTACAAGCTGATGCACCAATTTTCAAATAAAATCTGCCCAGAAAATCCATTAACAAAGGTGAACCAAAGCTGAAAGAGAAGCCAAAAGAAGTTTTATATAAATACTGACCTAAGTATATCCATTTATTAAAAAAGAAATAGGACAGAAGATAGACCCCCCTTAGCTCTCAGACTGCTACACAATAATTACTGAGAGGGCCATATAATTGTTCTTGCATAAATTATAAATTTCAAATACCATATATTAATATGAAAATTATGGATATACTTCTGCAGTTAATGGCATACATCTTTATACTAAAATATTAATTTTTTACAAAAGGCCATTTGCAAGCAATCTCCTCAAATCAGCTAGTAAAGGATTTATTGTATGTTTTCTATGGACACAGTTACCACAAATATCCTTTCTCTATTGCAATTTATTAATAGTCTTAACCAGCATATACTGAGCACTTAAAATATGCCAGCCACAGTCTGTTACTTTAAATGAATTACCATATTTAGCCCTCATAGCAATATTATAAAATAGGTTCAGTTGATTCTGATTACTTGCAACAGTTATGTTCCATTAAGCCACCAAAAATAATTAATTAGCAAATAATGAATCATTGCTTCTAGGGCAAATATAGAGTTAGGTCCCTTCAAGACTCTGGTCACATTTCATTTATTGGTCAATACATAAACTAGCTTTTCTGTGAGTTTCTGTTTATAGACACCTTATATAATATATATTGTTGATTAATTAACATTGAACTCATGGCTAACAGCAATATAATTCATGCCTAAACAAAGCTTATCTAACACATTTTCTCTGTAAGGCACATCATGGTCTTCTTGCACTTAGGAACACTAGACAGCACTTCAGCACTACACTTGAGCATTTTAAACAGAAAACTCACCACCAAAAAGTACAAAAATACAAAAAGTGTGGCACTCAATATCCTGCAAAAAGGACACTTGTTTACAGTATGAGAGCTGAAACAAGAAGGTGGAGCATTGACTTGTTCACCTCAGCTGGGAATGTGCACATTGGGAGACACAAATTTTTTATTGCTCTGTGCATGTCCATGAAAGACGACAAAAGTGCCCTGAGTATTGATTTGGAGATTACAAATGAATTTTAGTGAGTAGGCAAATTTGCAAATATGGAATCCATGAATAATGAGGAATGACTAGTGTTAATATCTCAACTTAAGACTTCTGGAAACTAGGGTTCAGAGAGGCTAAATTATTCACTCATATCACACAGCTAGTAAGAAGCAGAGATAGGCTCAAGCCCAGATCCATCTGATTCAGAGACCATATTCTTAAAACCTTCTTTTACAGGTGATTTGTTAAAATGTATTGTTAATAAGACTTTTCATATAGTTAACATAATACATTAGAAAAAATACTCTTTAGCTACATTTCATAGTTTAAGTTTATGGAGCTATGAACATCAATTCCATCTTTTCAACTGTGAGAGGTAGTCTTTACATGCATGCAATTTGGAGTCAGACATACCTGAGCTTGAATCCCAATTATATCAGTTCCTAGTTCTCACTGCTGTGTGAATGTAGGAGACAAGTGAATTGGCCTCTCTGAGCCTCAGTT
>JAQZBX010028524.1:0-27768 GCA_029593785.1 Cabassous unicinctus | reverse complement strand
TGAGGGACCTCTGTACAAATAAAAATAAAGCTTGTCTCCAAATTCTGTTTTCAAAAACTTGGTGTTCATGTGATTTTTTCCTTTCAAGCTGTTTATGTGGTGTATTATATTGATTGATTTTCTCATGTTGAACTATCCTTGCATACCCAGGATGAAACCCACTTGGTCATGGTGTATAATTCTTTTGATATATTGTTGAATGCGATTAGCAAGTATGTTGTTGAGGATTTTAGCGT
Source organism: Cabassous unicinctus (assembly GCA_029593785.1). Lineage (NCBI taxonomy): Eukaryota > Metazoa > Chordata > Mammalia > Cingulata > Chlamyphoridae > Cabassous > Cabassous unicinctus. The sequence continues at coordinate 27,532 of JAQZBX010028524.1, read as the reverse complement.
CTTGTTTCATTAGAGAGATTGCTCTGTAATTTCCCTTTCTTGGGGTATCTTTGTTTGGCTTTGGTATTAGGGTAATGTTGGCATCATAGAATGAGTTAGGCAATGTTCCCTCTACTTCTATTTTTTGGAAGTGTTTAAGCAGGATTGGTGTTAATTCTTTCCAGAATGTTTGGTAGAATTCAGTTGTGAAGCTATCTGGTCCTGGGTACTTCTGAGTTGGAAGGTTTTTGGTGACTGAATCTATCTCTTTACTTGTAATTGAACTGTTGAGTACATCAATTTTTTTCTTTCGTCAATGTAGGCTGCATGTGAGTTTCTAGGAATTTGTCCATTTCCTCTAAATTATCATTCTTGTTGGCATATAATTTTTCAAAGTATCCTCTTATGATGCTCTTTATTTCTGTGGGGTCAGTAGTGATATCCCTTTCCTAATCCCTTCTTTTGTGTATTTCCATCTGCTCTTTCTTTTACTCTGTTAGTCTGGATAGGGTTTTTCAATTTTGTTGATGTTCTCAAAGAACCAGCTTTTGGTTTTGTTTATTTTTTCTAGTGCTTTCTTATTTTCTATTTCATTTAGTTCTGCTCTAATCTTTGTTAGTTCCTTCTTTCTACTTTCTTTGGGGATAGTTTGTTGTTGTTTTTCCAATTACTCCAGGTTTGCAGTTAGGTCTTCAATTTTAGTTCTTTCTTCTTTTTTAATATATGCATTTATGGTTATGAATTTCCCTCTCAGTACAGCTTTGGCTGCATCTCATAGGTTTTGATATGCTGTGTTGCCATTTTCATTTGTTTCAAGGTAGTTACTGATTTCTTTTATGATTTTCTCTTTGACCCAATGTTGCTCTAAGAGTGTGTTGTTTAACTTCCATATCTTTGTGCCTAATCTGCTTCTCTGGCCCTTAATGATTTCCAATATCATTCCATTGTGGTCAGAGAAATTACTTTGTGTGATCTCAATATTTCTGAATTCATTGAGAGTTGTTTTGTGGCCTATCATATGGTCTATCTTGGAGTATGATCCTTGTGCACTGGAGAAGAATGTATATCCTGCTCTATTGTGGAGTAGCATTCTGTATCTATCTATTATGTCCAGGTCCTCTAATGTATTATCCAGAGACTTTGTTTCTATATTGATTCTATGTCTAGATGTTTTGTCTAATGGTGATAAGGGTGTATTAAGGTTCACCAGTATAATCATAGAAGCATTATGTCTCCACTTAGTCTTTCCAGTGTTTGCCTCATGTACTTTGAGTCACCCTGATTAGGTGCATAAATGTTTATGATTATTCTTTCTTCTTGAAAGATTACCTCTTTTACTAATATATGGTGTCCATCTTTGCATCTTACAACAGTTTTGCATTTAAAGTCTATTTTGTCCAAAATTAGTATAGCTAATCATGTCCTTTTTTGGTTGTTGTTTGCTTGTAAAATTGTTTTCCATCCATTAGCTTTCAGCCTTCTTGAATCTCTGGGTCTAAGGTGTGTTTTTTGTAGACAACATATAAAGGGGTCATATTTCCTTATCCACTCAGGCACTCTATATCTCTTGACTGGTGAGTTTAATCCATTAACAGTCAGTGTTATTAATCTCAAGGAAATTCTTACATCTTCTATATTTTCTTTGTGTTTATGTATGTCATATGCTGTTTTTATTTATCTCTATGTCTTTTTTGTTGTTCTTACACTCTCCTCCAACTCTCTGTCTCCCGTTATTCACTTTCAACATGTAGCACTTCCTTTACCATTTCTTAAAGGACAGGTTTCTTACTGGCATACTCTCTTAATTTCTGTTTATCTGTGAATATTTTGTACTCCCCATCATCTTTTGAATGCCAGCTTTGCTGGATAGAGAATTTGTGCCTGGAAGTTTTTTTTCTTTGAGTACCTTGACTATGTCATTCCATTGCCTTCTTGCCTCTATGGTTTCAGATGAGAAATCAGCACTTAATCTTATTGAGCTTCTTGGAAGGGAAAGAGGATTCAAATCACCAAAGACCTATTGAAAAAGTAAATGAAGTTGGAGATATCACACTACCTTACATTAAAAAATACTGCAAAGCTACAGTGGTCAAAACTGCATGGTACTGGCACAAGGATAGACATACTTACCAATGGAACTGAATTGAGAATTCTGATATCGATTATCACATATACAGTCATCTGATATTCAACAAGGCCACCAAGCCCATTCAGTTGGAAGGGAATGGTCTCTTCAACAAGTGGTGCTTTGAGAACTGGATATCCATCTCCAAAAGAATGAGAGAGGAACATCGTCTCAAAACTTATACAAAATGAGCTCAAGATGGATCAAAGATCTAAATATAAGAGCCAAGACCATAAAGACCTTGGAAGATAGAAAAGCATCTAAAGGACCTTCCTTGTAGATAGGAAAGTATCTACAGGACCTTGTAATAGGAAATGGTTTCAGGAACTTCACATCCAAAGCACAAACAGCAAGAGAAAAAATAGATAAATAGGATCTTCTCAAATTAAAAACTTTTGCAACTCAAAGGACATTATAAAGAAAATAAAAAGGCAGCCTATCCAATGGGAGAAAATATTTGGCAACCATGTATCTGATAGGAGCCTAATATCCTGCATATATAAAGAAATCCTACACCTCAAAATAAAAAGACAAACAACCCATTTAAAAAATGGGCAAGTGACCTGAAAAGACACTTCTCCAAGGAAGAAATACAAATGGCTAAAAAGCATATGAAAAGATGCCTGACTTTGCTAGGTTTTAGGGAAATGCAAATCAAAACTACAATGAGATACCATCTTACACCCATGAGAATGGCAGCTATTAAAAAACAGCAGACTATAAGTCTTGGAGAGGAACTGGAGAAATGGGAACACTCATCCACTGCTGGCAGGATTGTAGAATGATCCAGCCACTGTGAAGACAGTATGGTGGTTCCTCAAAAAATTAAATATAGATCTTCCATATTATCCATTGATTCAATGGCTGAGTATATACCCAGAAGAACTGAAAGTTAAATGATGGACATAGGGTTTGGTTGAGGAAATGGGGAGGAGGTTGGGTATATGAGAGTCTCTTGTATTCTCTGTGTGACTTTGCTTGACCCAAAAGTTCTTTGAAAACAAAATGAAAATAGTGAGACATGGGGGAATGAGAATGGGAAGGTGCCACAGTACATACTAGGCACCAGATATTGCAGTGATAAAAGGCAAAATGTCAAAAAAATTTTATTTTATTTTTCTTATATTTTTAATTTTTTAATATCCCAATCTTTTAATTTTATTTTATGTTTAGTTTTTTTTTTTAAGTTTCTTGTGTATTTTAACTCTTACATTTAAACTTATTATTTCATTTTCCTATTAATTATATTTGGCTATTGTATTGGATTCATCTTTAAAGAAGCTTTGGATCGCAGATGGGTTACAACTGGAGTAGGAGAGGATTGTTGGAGGGGGTGTCAGTGATGAAGGGTGCATGGGAGGAAGTTCTCCTGGACATACATGTAAGATATATAAAATTGTTCAAATGTTCATGAGGCATTGTCACAGTAGGTGGAGAATCACTCAATAAATGAGAGAATACTGAATTCTGATCCTGGATAACTCTGCCACATTTGTAAGGAAGCAGCAACAGTCCCCCAAGGGCAGGGGCAGTGTCTGGCAAAGGAGGATGATCCACTGATGGGCCCTTGTCATTGATGACTAGCCTTACTAGTCTTTGCTCTTGAAATGGAAACTCATCTATTGTTATGGGGTGGCTAAGAGTTGCCTCCTGAGAGCCTCCTTGTTGCTCAAATGTGGCCTCTCTCTAAGCCAAACTCAGCATATGAATGCATTACTTTCCTCCCAGCATGGGACATGACTCCCGGGGATGAGCTTCCCTGGTACTGAGGGATTATTACCAAGTGCCAACAGGCAATGCATCTGGAAGAATTCCTCAAATAAAAGGGGGAAAGGGTAAAGACAAATGAGTTCATATGGCTAAGAGACTTCAAAGTGAGTCGGGAGGTCATCACAGAGGTAACACTTACGCACATCTCAGTAGGACTTCATAGACTTCCAAAGTGGATATCACCCCTAACAGAGGGGCTCCTGGGGGCTCTGGAGACACCCAAGTCCTATGTCAGGGTGGACAGCTCTGGAGTTTGGTGCCTGGTCAGTGGACCCTACTTTGGAATTTGTGCTCCTGAGAGTTACAGATTTGGACTCAAATATGTATTCCCTGCATATGGTTCATCTGTCCCTTCTTTTCAAACCTATACATGGTTTTGGAGTTTGTAGGGTTACATGCAGAGACCAGAGTCTTTGGGCTGTCCATGTGTCAGTTGGTCCCAGAATCTTGGTGGAGCAGCAACTCCTACTCTACAGCTCAATGGACTCACCCAGGACAATGGATGGGGAGATGATGATGGACAACAGCCATCCCAGGGAATGGAAAGAGTCTGCAGCTGCAGGCAGGATAATCCCATCCATCTCCCCTATGAGATATAAGCCCCCTCTCAATTGGAGGTGGAGTGGACATCACCATCCCAGACTCCTCAGTATGAGGGGAAGAACTATGTATTACAGTGGACTTACTGGTATTCTATTATAGACATATTGTGATTCAAGCAATGGAAGAAATTACAACATTAATTTGGAACCAGTGGCCACTGGATGCTCTGGGGGCAGGCAAAGGGATAAGTAGTTGTAATACAGGGGCTTTTTCAGGACTTGGGAATTGTACTGAGTGACATTGTAGCAACAGATATAGGTCACTTTGTATCATCATATAACATGCAGAACCGTGTGGGAGAGATTGTGGTCTACAATGTGAACTATGATCCATGCTTAATGGCAAAGCCCCAGGATGTGTTTATCCATTGCAGGTGATGTTCCACACTAATGAAAGATGTTTATATGGGAGGTTGTGGGAGGGGCATATGGGAGTCCGTATATTTTTTTGTGTAACATTTATATAATCTAAATATCTTTTTTAAAAAAATAAAAAATAAATTCTTTATTAAAACAGTCTGGTCAGATATCCCTCTGAAAAAAAATCTTGGTGTTTTTATTTATTTATTTATTTTTTATCACATTTAGTTCTTTTTTCCTAGGCCTTGATTTCTTTATTTCTGAAGGGAGAGAATGGTTGCCCATATAATTTCTTCTGAGATTATAAAAGGAGCCCCATATAATTTCCTCCTAAGTTTAAAGTTTTAGTTACATATATAGGATGACTTGAAGTGTGATTTTGGAGTATTTAAAATTTAAAACTCATCCAATTTATCCTTTTAAGTATTCCTTTCTTTTCATTCATGATTAAAAAACAAAATACCAAGATGTATCACATTAAAGAAACGTTTCCTGTATAGGATTCCCATTGCATTCACTTCAAACAAGATTATGAAGACTAACATATATTCATTGAATTGTTCTGTAATTATTAATTTTGTGATGTTATGTTTCCATTAATGTCTTTTCAGTTAACAAAACTATTGTGGGAAATATATTTATGTTACTATTAAATTAATTGGAATTAAATTCATTTTTCTGTGTTTTTGAGGCTCTATTTATTACTGAGATAAGAGGAGACAACTTGAAATACTTAAAGCCTATTTGATGGTTAAAAAATATTCAAGTGTCTTTATCACTGCTAGTTCAAAGCTGACTGTTCAGATACATTCAGCTTGTTAACAAAAACTCTAGATTTAAAACAAGAAAAAAATTCCAGACAAATGGGTATCTATTTTCAGATGAAAACCTGTATGCACATGTTCATACCTTGCACAAACAAACAAACAAACAAACAAAAAAAAACAATCCAGCTGGAAATGAACAATTGAAAGTATATCCCTTTGCAGGTGAAATGATCTCATATATAGAAAATCCTATGAAATCCACCCAAAGTCTATTGGAATAAATTAACAAGATTGACAAGATTACAGGATATAAGATTAATATGCAAAATTAATTTATATCTATGCAGCAATAATGATCAGACTAAAAAGGAAATTAAGTAAGTAATTCCATTTATGACAAATGCCATTTTTTACTATAAAATAGAATAAAATATTTTAGAATAAATTTAGCCAAAAAAGTGCTAATTTATGCTCTGAAAACTATAAAACATTAGTGAAATAAATTCAATAAGGAGAGGTTTGGGGGAGGAACCAGGTGAACACCTGGGATTGGTGGGTATGTGGTTGAAAGTACAAAGTTAGGAATACTCTTATGGCAATATGACAAGGAAGGGTTTCTGGTTTAGGGTGTTGAATAAGGTGGAGGCATTCAGGACAGGGCACACCTAGAGTAGGCTTTTAGGGAGTTTGCAAAGAAGTGATAATTTTGTCATAATGTGTTGTATCAGTGGGTGGAGACCCACATAATGAGCAGGAAGGAGCTGGACTCCCATCCTGTGGAGGACCGATATGTTCTCAAACAGAGGCACAGGAGACTCTCAAGAGCATGGGTGGTTCCTAATAAGGGAGGACAAACCAATGTGTCAAGACCTCAGTGTTGTTGCTATTAACTATGAATCTTGTCCTCCAAGGAGTCAAGCCAGGTGGTCACCATGGAACCTGAGGGAAGGGAAAGGGAGGAATAGAATAGATGAGACAGGGAGTATTTAGTGGGAAATGGAAGTGTTCTACATGATCTGGCAATGATGGACACAAGCCGTGTTAAATATCATCAAAATTTATAAAAGTGTACGGTATAAAGTGTAAATCATAATGTAAACCATTGACCATGGTTAGTAGCTATGCTTCACTATTTGTATATCAGTTGCAACAAATTTACCATCCACATATAGAAGGTATTAATAAAGGAAGGGAGAGAGGGAGAGGATGTTGGGTATGTGGGAGTTCCCTGTATTCTGTATGTGACTTTACTGTGACCTAAAATTTCTTTAAAAGCAAAATGTAAAAAAGTAAGACACTGGGGAATAAATGAAAGAAAATGTCACTGTACATACAAGACCACAGATATTACAGTGATGAAAGGCAAAATGTCAAAAACATTTTTCAAAATATTTTCTATTATTTTTAATATCCCAATTTTTAAATATTATTTTATTTCTAGTTTTCCTTAAATTTTTGTGTATTTTATTTTTTATATTTAAACCTACCATTATTATTTCATTTTCCTATTAATTGTATTTGGCTATTTTATTGGCTTCATTTTTGAAGAAACTTTACATCACACAAGGGTTACAACTGGGGCAGGGGAGGATCATTGGTGAGGGGTGTCAGTGATGGGGGATACATGGGAAGAAATTCACCTGGACATACATATAAGGCATATAAATATGTTGAAATGTTCATGGGGCATTGTCACAGTGGGTGGAGAGTCACACAATAACAGACAGAATATTGAATTCCCATCCTGGAGAGCCTTGTCTTGTTTTCTAATGTAGCAGCAACTGTTCCCAAAGTGTAGGGGCAATGACTGGTGAAGAATGGTCCATTGAAGGGCCCTTGATATTGATGACTATGCTTGTGAGCCTTTGACCTTGAAATTGAAACTTAGCCTAGTGTTGTGGGGTGCCTAATAGTTGCCTCCTGAGAGACTCTTTGTTGCTCAAATGTGGTCTCTCTCTAAACCAAACTCAGCATATAAACATATTACCTTCCTCTCAGTGTGGGACATGACTCCCAGGGATGAGCTTCCCTGGCACCATGGGATTACTACCAAGCACCAAGTAGCCACGCAACTGGGAAAAAAAAAACTCAAATAAAAGGGGGAAAAGGTAAAGGCAAATGAGTTTATATGGCTAAGAGACTTCAGAGTAAGTTGGGAGGTCATCCCAGATGTAACACTTATGCACATCTCAGCAGGATGCCATAGACTGCCATATTGGATACTACCTCAAATTGTAGGCCTCCTGAGCACTCTGGAGACACCAAGGTCTTATGGTCAGAGCAGACAGCTCCAGAGTTTGGTGCCTTGCCAGTGAGCCTACTTTGGAATTTGTGCTCATGAGAGTGACAGATTTGGACTCAGTTATGGCTTCCCTACACATGGCTCATTTGTCCCTTCTATTTGAACCTATTCTTGGTGCTGGAGTTAGTAGCTGTACATCCAAGAGACTTGAATCTTTATGCTGTCCATGTGTCAGTTGGGCCCTAGCTTCAATGAGTTGCAACACCTATCCCTCAGTTTATTGAATTCACTCAGAACAACTAAGACGTTGCTGACAATGGACAAACACCATACCAAGGAAGTGAGACAGTCTACAATTGCAAGCAAGAGTGTCCCATCCATTGACTGTAGGAGATCAATGCCCTCTCTCAATTAGAGGTGGTGTGGCAATCACCATCCCAGTATCCTCAGGATTGGGGAATGAACTATGGACTAGAGTGAACTTACTGGTATTGTGCTATAGACTTATTGTGATTCTAGCAATGGAAGAAATTACAGCATTGATTTGGAGGCAGTGGCCACTGGAGGCTCTGGGGGTAGGTGGAGGGAAAGACAGGTGTAATGCAAGGATTCTTTCTGGACCTGGGAATTGTCCTCAATGGCATTGCAATAACAGATACAGGCCATTATATATCTTCCCATAGCCTGCAGAATTGTGTGGGAGAGAGTGTAAACTACAATGTGAACTATGATCCATGTTCAATGGCAATGCCCCAGGATGTGTATATCAATTGCAATGAATGTGCCACACTAATGAAGGATGGTGTTTATGTGGGAGGGTGTGGGAGGTGTGGAGAGCAGCAGGCTGTGTTCCAATAAAAAGAGAAATATCTTAATTTAAAAATGAGCAAAGGATTGAATGGACATATCTCCAAGTAAGATATACAAGTGACCAATAAGCAGATGAAATGGTATTCAACATTATTTGTCATCAGGGAGACACAAATGAAACTACAATACCACCTCTTAGCTCCTAAGATGACAAAAATCATAAACAGAGAAAATTACAAGTATTGGCGAGGATGCAGAAAAATTGAAACCCTCATAGACTGCTAGTAGAAATGTAAATGTGTTGGACCACTTTAGAAAACCATCTGGCAGTTCTTCCAAAAATTAAACATAGAGGTACTATATGTCCTGTTAATTTTACTCCTAGGTATATACCCAAGAGAAATGAAAACATATGTCCATGTAAAAACTTGTCCACAAATATCCATAGCAAAATTAGTTATAGTAATCACAAAATGGAGACAACTCAAATGTCCATCAACTGATTCTAGTGGATAAACAAAAGGTGATATATCCAGACAACAGAATATTACTAGAAAAACAAATGGAGTTTGATACTCGATACCATGTGGTTGAAACCTGACAATATCAGACTAAATGAACGAAGCAGGCATACTTTATGATTCCATTCATATGAATGTCCAGAATGGCAAATCCATAGAGAAAGGAAAGATGTTTGGTTGTCTAGGTCTGATGGAGGAGGTTGCAGAGTGCCTGCTAATGTGGATACGGTTCTTTACAAGGGCAATAAAAATGTTCTAAAATTGTGGTAATGGTTCACACTGTGAATATATCTATTTTTAAAAAACCTTGAATTTTACACTACAAATGGGTGAATTGTAAAGTCTTTGAATTATTCCTCTATAAATGCTATAAAAATAGAACTAACAGAAAGAAAAAATGTCAATTTATCTATATTTAGACCTGGTATCAAGAGACTAATCTATGTATAATCCACACTGCAAGAGTCAGAAACTGTGTTTATTCATGTAAGTGTTATATTTCTTTATGATTAGAAAAATACATGAAAATTTAACAAACACACAAAGATAAAATCCTAAAAAAGCCCTTGTATTGTTTTTCTTCTAAATCACTTATTTTAAAAATAAGCCTATAAATATTGTGGAATCATGATGGATTTAAATGCCAAGGAATTCCACGAAGAAGTGAATTTTAAATATACCAAAATTTTCTATGACAGAATAAAAGCTGAGTTTTTACTTTGTCTACTCTAGGGTTGACTGATTTCTATTGTTCTGAGTGATAAACAATATGTTGACTTATAAATTAAATAAGTAGATGTATACTTCTGTACTTACCTTTTGCTATATGTACATGTATTATTTCACACATTTGGAGGGAATTTAGAAAATATAATACAAAATATTTTAATCCTTCTCATGAAGAAGCTTAAAAAGGTAAGACTTGCTGTAAATGCCTTGCAAACTTCTGCTTATGCATTACACAGTGAGAATAGAAAAAATACCACATGATACTGGGAACTAAAATCATGTGTTGTTTCTTCTATTCCCACAGAGTTCCAGGATGTGCCATTCACATATACTAGAAGTGAAAATAAATCTTCTCCTGTTGCTTGATTTTATTTTTAAAACTTTTATTTTGGTAAATATATACAACATAAAATTTCCCGTTTTAAAAACTTTCACGTGTACAGTTCAATCGTGTTAATTATATTCACAATATGTTCTGCCGTCAACATTTTCCATTACCAAAACTTTTTCATCACACTGAGATCTTTCTACCTCATAGAATACATTTTCAGCTTTCCACTTGTTTACTCATTCTCCAGGGAATACTGTAGGATGTGGTACCAATTTGCCATTTCCCTTATCTTCCTCTTCCCCAGTGGTACTTTTCCCCAATTAAGAAATCATATTCAGCTGAATTTGACACTTTGGGTTATAAAGATTATTGTCGATCATTAAATATTTTCTTGAATCACAGGACACCTTTTATACTAAAGATAATATGGATTTTCACATGGAATCTAAAGCTTCTCCATTAATATTTCATCTTTTTTATTTCTTTGTCTTGTTTTCAGGAGCCCCTTCAATGACAAACTATATAGGTGGATGAGAGATGTTTATTTTCTTGTAATTTTGGATATACTTGAGTTTTATGTTTTCCCTTTTTATCTATCTAATCGCTGTGGTGTCAGATTTTGGATTTTACATGAATAATGGCAACATCCAATATATTGCACATTGTTGGGGGTGTCTTTCAAAAATTATTTTATATGAATTACACTCTAAAATTATATGGTGTCCAGCCTTCACAACTGCATGTGGTACTTCTGCCTGTCCCCATTGTACCATGTAGGAATGATTTCCCATGCATATAGTGGACCATCCAACAAAAAATGGTTCAAGGAAGAGAATTTTATTTATTTTTAAAAAATTCTAATATTGGGACTAGTGGGGTAGATGGCTTTAATTGTTTCAGTAGCTCAGAGTTAGTATATTATCCATTATCTTGACCTTAACTTATTGCCCTAAATAATTGAAACACACAGGACAACATTGAAAATCCAGGGAGCAGAAAGCTATGTGAAGAAATAGTCTCCTTACACCCCACTCATTTTTTAGGAAGTAATACTTATCTTGGGAAAGTCCTAGTAGATCTTCTCCTATATATCATTGATAATAACCGTGTGTGTGTGTGTATGTATTGTTTTATTTTGTTTTGTTTGTTTGGCATTCTGTTTCTCCTCACTCTTCATTCCTAAATGGTGACTGAACTTCTCAGGAAAGAAATATTTTCTTAAAATAGGAACTTCCTTTTTAAAATTTATTTTTTAACATGTTCCTGATGACTTTATGCTAATTTCTGCCTCCACTCTCAAAGTTATTATAAACATGCCCAGACTATGTTCTGCATCCCCTACATGATAGCTTTCCATTTTTTGGTTTAAGCAAGTCAGTCATGCAAAATACACTGGTTTGTTTATCATTCCAAGGCAACGTATTAATTCATTAAGTATATTTTGTATTGAATTCATTTTCTCTGCCAGAAACTATTCTAGCTGTTCACTATTTTATTAATCACGCTGATATTTCTTCATTTTGAATCTGACACCTGTCTGATGGAGTTTTACTGTCTGCCATATCTAGGATACTTTCAAGAAGCAAAAAAAAAAAAAAAAAAAAAAAAAAAAAAGACTATAAGAGGTGATTAGGGCAAGTGTAAAGAGCAGGAAATCTGGAGCTAGACCACCTGTGTTTGCAAACTGGTTCTAATGTCTAATACCTCTATGGACTTGGAAAATTTACTTATCTTGAGTCTCCATTTTATCTTCTGAGAAATGGATATATTAGTAGAATCTATCTCACAGAGCTGTCATGATGATTGCATTAATTAAGACACAAAGAATTATCATATGATAATTAACATGTCTATAATAGAATACTCAATAAGAGTGAGATATTCTTATTACCTGGTAGTCATTATGATCAAACAAAAGATGCTTTTTAATTAGTCCAACACTTTGTTACTATTTGCCCTCAAATGACAATATTTCATGCTCTTTCACTTTTTTTCTGATAAAGTGTATCTATTACATTTCATTAGATAAACACAGATATTTATTTCATGTTCATGAACTAAGCAAATATTCTAGACTCCATTAGCTTTAATAAATCCCAGGAATATTAAAATAATAAATATAAACAAACATTGGAAAATTTGGGGAGTGACATAAGTGAAACTGTATCCCCAAAACTGATAACTCTCCTGTTGCCATATATCAGAATTTACCGGCTTTAGAATATGGCCTAATGAAAACCATAGCATTATTTCCTTTTCCAACTCATAGTAGGCTAATCAAACATTAAATGTCAATGAAAATATAGTGCTTAATAAATATTCATCTACATTCAGGAAAGTCTACTCAATGCAAAAGAGAAAACAAACTTAATTTTCCTCATTGAATAGTCTTTTTACCCAATGATCCATAACATTTGGAATATAATTTTTAAACTGGTTTTTCAGAGCAATAAAGACATATAATAGTTCATGAATAAACCATATTATTTTTTAATATTTAATTTAATTTATTTTTGAGTTTAATATTTTGTTGTTTATTGTGTGGGTCACCACCCACTGAAATAACATCCTATGACAAGATGAACACATTCATATTCCATCGACTCATGCCCCAGGTACACCTTTTTCCACACATCCCTCCACCAACAACACATTACACCAGTGACCCTCCCTCGCAATATTTGCCAGAAGAATAGCCCCACAATTGTATTTCCAACTGCAGACCTCCACTTCCTCAGGGTTCACCTGTTCTTTCTTCCAGCCCTCACTCCAGTTCCATGAATAGTTCAATCCATCCTGCCAACCCTATTCACCCTCACACTCCAGCACCATGGACCCCACTCACATCCCTGTACCACCATCAACCCCATCTACTGCCAAACCACTCCTTCCACCTTATCATATGTTCTGCCCACATTTAACTTTGGCTCACCACTATCTACTCCTTTTCTGTCTCCTGACTCCACATTATTAAACAATAATAATGAGGTGGGGAAAAATTTAAAACCAGAGGACTTGTATGGCTGTCATCAAGGAAGTTATCTTAATTTCCTATATCTAATGATGTAGGCATAATGGGATGATTGCCAAAAACATATCTGAACTGATCCTGAGGATTGATTAATCACAAAGTATGTTGTGTTAACAGACTCATAGACTCATGTGAAATAAAGACACTGATGAGGAAAGAGTGGAGCTCAAGGCTTGGATTAGGAGCATTTGAGTTAGCTCAGAGGCACTAAGACTCCTTTTAATCAGAACTGAGTCAAAACCTAATACACTGTCTCCACATAAATGATATAATTTCTTCCATTTCTAGAATTACAATAAGTCTATAGTAGAATAAATGTAAGTCCACTGTAGTTCATATTTTATTCCCCAATCCTGAGGATTCGGGGTGGTGATGCCCACTCAATCTCTAATTGAGAGGGAGCATAATCCCATATGGCTGATGGATGGGATACTCTTGCTTGCAGTTGTAGACTCTCTCGGTTTCTTGGTATGGAGGTTGTCCATCCTCACCTCCTTTTTAGTTGTCCTGGGTGAATCCAATGAATTGGAGAGTAGGTGTTACAAATCTGCAGGGTGCTGTACGCAGGGAAAATGAAAAAGAGGTGTAATATGGGGGCACTTTTGATTCTTGAAATTGTCCTGAATGGCATTGCAATGACAGATATAGGCCATTATATATCCTGCCATTACCTACAAAATTCCGTGGGAAAGAGTGTAAACTACAATGCAAACTATAATCCATGCTTAATGGCAATGCTCCAAAATGTGTTCATCATTTGCCATGAATGTACCACACTAATAAAAGAAGTTGTTAATGTGGGGAAAAGTGGGAGGTGTTGGGAGTGGGGCATATGAGAATCCCTTATTTTTTCATGTAACATTTTATGTAATCTAAGTATCTATTAGAAAAAATAAAAAAATTTTTTTTAAAAAACCCTAATATACTTCTGGAAAGATTATGAAAGTTAAAACAGATAGAAAGGGCTTACATGAAAACACACACTCATATACACACATACACACTGGGACACTGCAAAATTCATTCCAATAGGGGAGAAAAACATCAGAATCCTTGCAACAGCCCCTCTGTATCTAAAGCTCTTTGTGAATCTCCCTCAGTGAAACAATTCTCCTTGCTTGCTTTTTTTGTTCTATAGGTCTCTGCCTTAGTTTCTTTGCTGCTTAAACAAATACCATACAAAGGGTTGGTTTATATAATGGGGATGGTTTTGAGGCTAGGAGAAGTCCAAACTGAAGGCCTTAGCAAGAAGAGGTTTTCTTGCCAAAGACTGTGGCATTTTGGGGCTGGCTTCCTGAGATCCTTTGTCCTCGGCTCTTCTGTCAAATGAAAATGCAAATGGTGATGTTTTTACTTTTCTCCTCTGGTTCCCTTTACTTTGGCTTGTGTGTGTGTGTGTGTCACTTTATCTCCCTCTGTCTGAAATTAATTCTGCTTAAAAAGGACCCTTGTTGAGTTATAACTTAACTGAAGTAACATCTTCCAGAGATCTTATTTACAATGGCTCTACACCCATCAGAATTCAGACCAAGACCAAAAACATGTCCAAACTGGGGTACACAATTCAATATACCATATCCCCCAATGCATTCTATTAGAATTTAATATTTACTTAATTATATGTTCATAATCTATCTCTCACCCAAAAGGAGAGCAACTCTTCTTAATGCTTTGTTCATTACTTTATTTACAGCATTTCAAAGAGTGACTAATAGATAGCAAGCAAACAATGAATATGTGTTGGACTTATTTGAGCTCTGTATTCTCTCTGTGTGTATAGAATTAAAATCTATAATCCAATTTACAGGATTTAGAATATACAGAGAACTTTAAGGAAATATATTACATAACTTTTTCCAAGCCTTATGAAAGGCATATTTTACATCTTTGTTTTTCAAGTTATAGATCAATGGATTCAACATAAGAGTAAGCAGAGTGTAAAATATGGAAGCCACTTTATTGGTGTCAAAGGAATGACTGGACTCTGGCTGTGCATACATAAATATTAAATTCCCATAGAATACTATGACCACTGTCAAGTGGGATCCACAGGTGGTGAAGGCCTTGTGTCTGCCCTCAGCAGAGTGCATCCTGAGAATGGCTACAAGAATGAGCAGGTAAGACACAAGAACTATTGAAAGAGATGAAATCAAATCAAAAGTTGCTGCTAAGATGAGAATTATCAATCTAATTTCTTGCGTGTTAGAACAGAGGAGAGATAACAAGGGCAGGCTGTCACAGAAGAAATGACTGATAGCATTGTAGCCACAGAAGGATAAATTAAAATCTTTATGGTGACCAGAAGGGAAACAAATGTACTGTAGACATAGGGGATTGCCACCAGCATGCGGCATAAGCTTTGTGACATCATGGCTGAGTACAGCAGTGGGTTACAGATGGTGACATAGCAGTCATAGGACATTGCTGACAGAATAAATATTTCAATAATGATGAACACAAGAAAGAAAGCTAGTTGTGTGACACAAAAATGATAGGACATGGTATTTTCATCCACAATAAAATTTACTAGCATTTTGGGTTCCACAGTAGTTGAATAACTAAGATTGGTGAGAGCCAGGTATCTGAGGAAAAAGTACATGGGGATTTGTAACCTGGGGTCCATTTTGGTGAGGGTGATCATGCCGAAGTTGCCCACCACTGAGATCATGTAGATGATGATGAGTAGCCCAAAGAAAAGAACCTGTAGCTCAGGGTGGTCTGTGATCCTCAGAATGAATTCCTTCAGTACTGTTAGATTGTGTTTTTCCATCCACATTTATCAGTAAAACTATTCTGGACAGAGATAACATAATTATCAATAGTTTTCATGTAGAGTATCTGGGCACTTTCATTATAACTGATATATGAAAATTTGTTTGTAACAAATCAGGTACACTTTGCCATGGAAGAACCTTAGATAATATGAGGAAATTTGAGCAAATTGGGAGAAAGTGAGGTCACTGGCATTGCCTTTCTACGGAGAAGTCTCATAAAAATTCCCTTTAATAAAAGATCCTTACATTAAAGAAAAAATATTTTAATATCACTATATTCATGGAGATGTTATTTTAAATTTGTCTGAACACTAATGCCAGTACGATTCCTATGTATAAATGCATGATGCAAATAAACACAAATATAATCAAAGAAAATGTACATGCATATCCCTAATGAACTTGAAGTTGAAAAAAAATACCAGACTAGGATAAGGATGACAAGTTATGGTGAAAGAATTAGTGGTTTAAGATTTGTGACTACTAATATTTACTTTGGAAAACAAAACAAAAGAAATAGGAAAGATCCTGATGAAAGTGAAAATAGCAATGCCAGCAGTCTGAATGGACTCTAAGCATGTAACTAAAAGTGATTATAGGAAATTCACATTTATCACATCTGAAACATTAATGATAAGTTTGTGAATTTCTCATACCTTACTCTGTCAAGTGCACAGAATTTTCTAATGTCAGAAACACTGAACTATCAGGAGATATTACAATTAGAAAAAAAATGATCAGTGAATGCAATAAAAACCATTTAAAAATCTTGTTAAATTTCAATGATGAAAGGCCAAATAAAAAGTTACTGTGGTAAGTACTAATTTTCTGTAATGTAAATAGGGTAAAACGACTTCCTCCCACCAACTTTGGAGTTCTATACAAAGTACAAATTACTTCATCATTGTTTTTGCTTTGTTGAATATCCAATTCTTAATTTTGAATGCACATTTTTACATTTATTTAATATTCATTTAATATTAAATCAATTTTGAGAACATAGAAGAGACACTAAATGACAAATGAATGCTGGTGGGCTAATAATCCTGTGATAAATTTTTCATTCATGTCTCTTTAGTTAGGTTTCCTTTATTCTCAGTTTTTACTTTCAATACTCATATAATTATTTCATAAAACACAAATATTGCATAAGCAATATAATTTATGATCTTTCAAATATGCTTTGGGGAATTTAGCCTGCCAACCATGTGAAAATAATTGAAAAATTAACATGAAGAGGGAAAGAGAGAAAGATCCTATTCTGCTAAGACACTTGTGCAGTAGAATAAGCTTAACAATGAATCAGAATTCCTAATATTGCGTTATGACTTTGTAAAAGAATAAAAGTTGCCAGTGTCACTGAAATATTGCAGATATTGATAAAATATTGCATCACAAGAACTAATCTATTTAATCTGTAATAAAGCCTCTATCTTGACACCTTCTCTTGCTTTTTAACATGGCAGAGTGAGAGTAATATATAGATATTTTTCACCGTGAGACTCTCACTGAGGAGATTCTAAGCAATCTGGGATAATCCCTGATGCATTTGAAAGCATAATAAAATGCCTAGATGGTGTCTATTAATTGTCCAGGACAAATGGAATTCACCAGGAACAAATATTCATTTATTTATTGGTGTGTTTGTTTATTCATTTATTCACTCATTTAATACTTTCCTACTTTTAAATTTTGGGTTAACTTTACATTTTAACACACTGGGATCTGGATTAAAACATTGCATCTGTAAAATAGGCCTCAATATTCCACCATTTCTACAGTGCTCTCCTTAAATGGAGAAGATTTAAATACTGCTCCATTGACTTATTTAAAGGATTTAAATGGATTAAATAATTAAGTTGTTAAATTTGATTTGTTTTGTTTTGGTTTGGTTGTTTATATATTTGGTTTGTTTTGGTTTGGTTGTTTGTTTTGGTTTGGTTGTTTATTTTTTTATTTTTTTGGTTGTTATATTTTATTTTTTTTAACTCTCAGACACTAATTTGCTACTCCTACCTTTCATTTTAGAGTGAATTGCCAACCTCTGTCTCCTTAAGACTGCACCATTGTTTTATTTCCTTTTTTACATTTCAAAGTTCATGATTTTTTTCATTCTGTCCAATCTCCTGGCAATTCTTTACCACCTTGAAAAATATTCTGTGTTTGGTATATATCCTACATTTTCAATATATTCTTGTAAAAATGTAATATTAATGAATAAATATTTTACTATATATTATGTTTAATTTATGTGTTTACATGGTTGGATTATGATGTCCAGTTTTTTAATCTAACACTGACCTGGATATTTCTGGTAAGTATTTCATAGATATGATTTCTATGTATAATCAGTTGACTTTAGGTAAAGGAGATTACCCTCATAATGTGTGTAGGCCTCAACCAATTAGTTTGAGAACTTAAGAGCAAGAACTGAAGGTGCAAAGAAAACATTCTGCTTCAAGATTTCAACATTTCTCTACTGGAAGTTCCAAACTGTTGTCCTCCTTTATGGAATTCAGACTTATCAACCTCCACTATCACATGGGAAAATTTTGTAAACTACTACCTACCTGCCAACCTACCTACCTACCTACCTAATTAACTAACTGAATGAACAAAGTCTTCTGTTGTCTTTCTTTGTTTCTGTAGAGAACTTTAAAATGCTATGCATTTTTTAAAACAATTAATTGAAGTATATCATTCATACCTGAACATACATAAACTATAAATGTTCAGTAAACATCGTGATCTTACAAAACAAACATGCATAACATCATACAGGGCTCCCACACATCACCCTCCCACAAACACCCTGCATTGTTGTGAAACACTGGTTGATAAACCATGGAAGAACTTCGTCAAAGTATTACTACTAACTATAGTCTGTATCTTCCTCCCCTATACATTTTTTTAAGGATTTATTTATTTATTTATTTACTTTCATCATTTTAAACCGCACCCCCCATTTTTGCTGTTTCTGTGTCCATTCACTGGGCAAATCTTTGTGTCTGTTTTCTGCCCTCTCTTCTCATTCTTCTCCTGTCTTCAATGGGATTCAATTCTCAGAATCTCAGATGTGGGAGAAAGGCATCCTACCACCTGCGCTACTTTAGTTCCTGGTTTTTTGGTGCATCTTGTCTTGGCTTTCCCTTGTGTCACTTTCCTGTTATGTCATCATCCTGCTGTGTGGCTTGTGGGGCCTGGCAGTGCACCCACGCATGGGGCCTGACAGTTCACCCACAGATGGGCATGATGGCTTACCCTCTCACGGAGCCTGGTGGTGCACCCGCAGACAGGGCCTGGCAGTTCACCCACTTGGAGGGCCTGACAACTCACCCACAGACTGGGCCTGATGGCTCACCCGCAAATGGGGTCTGATGGCTCACCTGCTCGCGGGGCCTGGCAGTGCACCCATGCATGGGGCCGGGCAGCTCACCCATTTACAGGGCCTGGCGGTGTACCCGTGCACGGGGCCTGGTGGCCCACGCACCTTCTTCACTATTTTTTTTTATTTTTACTGGAAAGTACTGGAGATAGAACCCAGGTACCTTCATATGGGACACGGATGCCCAACCCCCCAAGCCATATCCATCCCCCTGCTATATATCTCAAAGTCGACCAAAGATAACCAAAGTTACAGTCTTTTCCCATACAGGATGGTGATATAATAAATCAGTCTTAGTTTATCACCAGCATTCTAAAAACCAGACCTAGGAAGAAAAACTAGGTCTGGGGACACATGCTTAGCTTCTAATATAGTGAATGTTTAGCCTACCCTGATTATCACAAAATCAGGACAGCGAGAATATTCACATCGCTATGCATTTCTAAACGACCAACATCTGGAGGACCAGAGTATCAGCAAGATCTGGATAAGGAGCTTTTTTTTTAATTTTTTTTAAAGATTTTATTTATTTATTTATTTATCCCCCCCTTGCTGCTTGTGTTTTACTGTGTCCATTTCCCTGTGTGTTTCTTCCATGTCTGCTTATCTCCCCCTTGCTGTGAGGTCCTGCTGCATCAGCCCACCGTGCTGCGCAGCCGGCCTGCTCTCACAAGGAGGCACCTGGAAGTGAACCCGGGGCCTCCCGCATGGTAAACGGGGCCTCTATCGATTGAGCCACACCCACTTCCTCCTGTGAGGTCTTGCTGCATCAGCCCACCGTGCTGCGCAGCCGGTCTGCCCTCCCAAGGAGGCCCCGGGAAGTGAACCCAGGGCCTCCCATATGGTAAACGGGAGCTCTATCCATTGAGCCACACCCACTTCCCTGGATAAGGAGCTTTTCAAGCTTAAGCAGATGTATGGTAAAGCAGACCTAAATACGTTCCCTAACTTCATATTTGAAGCTCCCAAATTTGAAGCTGTTGAAAAAGCCCAGTCCTGAAAAAATATTGTAAAATCATTTTGGCAATATGTCATGGATTAGTTTTACAACTAATTAGTAACATCAAAATAAACTTCTCTTTCACACACACACACACAAAATAAACTATGCATATGCATTATTTTGCTGTAATTCTTAATTTTGCATTTTAAGTCATTTTAAGTATTATTTTTGGTTCCATATTGTGATTTTTTTTGCTTCTTCCTCATTATAGTCTACAATATATATCTAACAGATTTCAATCATCAGTTTTTTAATGGGAGATACTTTTTGTTGTCAAGTCTCAACTATCAATACCTCTAAAATATACAGCTTTAATGAACAGCTTTGACCTTGTCCCCTTAAAATTCTGTGTACAAAATTCCCTGTGATATACATATTACATATCTGCATCTGTGTGTGTGTTTGTGTGTGTATGTATAGAGATAGATATAGATAGATGAAACAGAGTTAGAGATAGATAGAGATAGCTACAGACACAGACACAGATACAGATATAGATATATATAGATTATAGATATATATACAGGTAGAGATACACATAAACAGCCACCTACACACATACACATATAAATATGCATATATATGTATATTTGCATAAGTATGTATTTATGTATATGTATAAATATTTATACACACAATCACACCTCAGTAGTGACATATCTTGGTAAAAGGATATGCAATATGGCATTTAATTTGGCTATTTCAGATTGATGATACCAATAGATTCTTCCAACAGTAAATATATGAAGTGTTCTGGTTCTTCACACCCAAGAAAAGAATATGATTTATGTCCTTCCTGTTAAATGTGAATTTATGATAAATTATTTAGCTTTCATCTACATTACAGTATTGCTTCTCTTTACTTTCCCTATTGCCCATTGATGACCATTTTATATATGTATTAACTGTAGGTCTGTTTCTTTTGTCATTTTTTTTCTCTTGTTTTTGGTTGAATGTCTTGATATATTTAGTAATTGAAAAAAACCACCTCTATGAAGTATGATTAAAAATAATAAATTTCATATATCAAAATCTTAAGACTTAATCAATTTTGTCATATTTACACGCCTGTAAAACCATCCATACAATCACAATAATGAAAATGTATATCACCTTCAAAGTTTCTTAGTGTGCCTACTAACTACCTACTTTTTACCAATTCCTGCTACATGCAGCCAGGAAACTAAGATAATATGGATATACTACAGTTTCTTTAATGTTTTGCTCCTTGAAGGACTTACGAAGTATTTACAGTTTTTAGCTACTATAAATAAATCTTCTATGAACATTCACTTAAACTTTAACGTAAGAACCTCTGTTATTTATCTGTGATAAATCCCCAAGAGTGCAATTGATGGGTTGGTTTAATTTTGATGAAGTCAAATTTATCAGTTTGTGCTTTTATGGATTGTCCTTTTGACATTATGTCTACGTACTCTTTCCCTATCACTAGATCCTGAAATTTCCATTTTCTTCTATGTTTTTGTCTAAAAGTATTGTATCTTGACATTTTATATTGAAGTCCTGACCCTTTTCTGTTAGCTTTTGAACAAGGTTCAATAAAGGTGTTTTTTGTTCATTTTATCCTGTGTGCACGATTCTTGCTATGTTTAATCTTTAGTTCTAGTAATTTTTTGTTAACTACATTGTATTTTCTACTTACACAACCATGAAATTTTTAATAAAAAATTAAATCTGTTTTATCTGGATATTTTCTATTCTATTTTTCTTGCCTTAGTGTGGTTTTACCACAAACTCAAATATATTGTCAAATAGAATTGGTAAGAGCAGACCTACTTGTTTTGACCTAATCTTAGTGGAAATGTTTTCAGTCATTCACTGTTATGTATTATGTTAAATGTAGGTTTTTCATGAATGCCTTTTATCACTTTGAGGTAGTTCTATTTTAATATTTGTAGGGACATAGTTTTTTTTTTTCTAATCACTAATAGATATTAGAACTTTTAAAATGTTTTTATGCATCTATAAATGTGTCATATGGTTTTTCTCTTTTAGTTTGTTAGTGCATTGAATGATACTTGAATTTGAATGTTAAACCTACTGCGCATTCTCATTGTATTATGGTTTTCACATTTTGTTAAATTCAATTTGCTAATATTATGTTTTGAATTTTCACAAAATTTCATGGCTTATATTTCTCTGTTGTTGTGTTATAATGTCTTTGTCTGCTTTTAATGCCATGGTAAAGCTCTCCTCCTAAAGAGAGTTAGGAAATATACTTTCTTC
The DNA here is from genome assembly GCA_029593785.1 of Cabassous unicinctus. NCBI lineage: Eukaryota > Metazoa > Chordata > Mammalia > Cingulata > Chlamyphoridae > Cabassous > Cabassous unicinctus. The sequence continues at coordinate 4,856 of JAQZBX010028524.1, read as the reverse complement.
TTCATTATTCTGGAAAAGTTTGTTTAGAATGGTTTCCTTTTTTTTTATTTTATTTTTTGCCCTAAATGTGTAGTAGAATTCCCCAATCAAGACACCTGGACTTGAATTTTGAATGTTTGGAGGATTATTTTTAATAAAACTTTAAATTTATTATCATCTTGGTCCATCAAGTATTTCTAGTGTGTTTCTTAATCTCCATATACATGGAAATATAACATACTCCTCTTTTTATGGTGGTTATTGAAAACAAAGATTGCCTTTTTTTCTTAGACACCAGCATTGCCTCTAAAATTATATTTTATTTTTTCTTACTTAAAGTTTTTATTCGATTTTCAAACTCATTTCCATCTAATACATTAGATTATATTAATCTTTAAGACACTATCAAAAATAGAATTTATATAGCAATTAATGATTTTCTAATTTTTATTTTCTATGAAAAAATCATTAGCATTTTCTGATATAACTTGTATTTCTACTTAAAAAGGAAATGCTGACATTTTAAATGAGCTAAATGAATCTATAATTTTTATGTTTCAAAATATTTATTTTTAAAAGAAATTTATTGAGATATAATTCACATACAATACAATTCAACCATTGAAAGTCTGCAATTCAATGGTTTTTAGTTGATTCACAGATATTTACAACCATCACTGCCATCAATTTTGGAACATTTTCATCATTTCAAAAGAAAGCTATGCCCTTTAGTTATTGCCTCTCTGACTTCCCCTCAACCCCCAGCCAAACCTAAACAACCACTAATTTACTTTCTCTCTCTTTAGATTTCCCTATTCTATACTTTTACACAAAAGGAATCATATATTAATAGTATGTGGGCTTTAGTAAATGGCTTCTTAATATAGTATTTTCAAGGTTCATCCAGATATTGTTTACCCATTTATCTGTCAATGGCCATGTGAGTTATTCCCATCTTTTCACTATTATGAATAATGTTGCTCTAAATATTTGTGAACAAGGATTTTCATGGACATATACTTCCATATCTCTTGGGTATGTGCTTAGAAGTGCAATTGCTGGATTATATAATTCCATGTTTGATCATTTCAAGAACTACTATATTGTTTTGCAAAGCACCTGTATTATTTTACATTCCCACCATCAGTGTATGAGGATTCCAATTTTTCCACATCCTTGTAAATACTTATCTGATTTATTTAATTATTTTTGTTGTTAGAGAAGTTATAGGTTGTATTAGTCAGTGAAAGGTATGCTGATGCAAAGCACTAGAAATATGTTGGCTTTTATAAACGGTATTTATTTGGGGTAGATGCTCACAGTTACAAGACTCTAAAGAGTCCAACTCAAGGTGCCAGAGATACTTCCTCACCCAATGCCTGTTGCCACATGTTGAAGAAAGATGGCTGGGTGATATCTGTGAAGCTTTAGACTTCCTCTCTCTCCAAGACATCCCAGAGAAGAGTACAATGGTTAAATAATTAACAAAGTGTTGGCACAAACACATACATGTCCATACACATCAAGGGCACTGTGACATTTATTCTAAAGTGAGTTAATAGGTGAGTAAAATATAGAGTCCTTGTAACTCCCTCTGTATACCTAATACTTTTCTCCACTTCCACTCAGCATATCTGCTCTCTTTAATGCATTTTTTTTTGTTTATAGACTCCTACAGTAGTCTATTTTATCATATAGTTTATTACATTTACAAGCCATTTGTCCCCCTCAAGGAAGACAATTATTTTTACTGCTTTGTCCATTAATTTATTTAGAGCATTTAGAAGAGTGGCTTTTACATAGAAGGCAATCTTTAAACCTGTATTGAACTAATGATTGCTATCACATCTGCAGGCATACAGAACAAGGCTTAAAGCCCATAACCTAAATGATAGGTCCCATATTCTACAGGGAATTTTAAGAAAATATATTGCGTACTTTTTTACAAGTTTTATTTAGGGCATATTTTACATCCTTCATTCTCACATTATAGATGAACGGATTCAACACAGGGATAACCAGTGTGTAAAATATGGAGGCCACTTTATCAGTGTCATTGGAATGCCTAGCCTCGGGTTGCACATACATAAATATTAAAGTCTCATAGAGCACTACTACCACTGTTAGATGGGATCCACAGGTGGAGAAGGCCTTGTATCTGCCCTCTGCGGAGTTCATTCTGAGAATGTCTCCAAGAATGAGCAGGTAAGACACAAGAACTGTAAGGAGGGATGATATCAAATTAAAAACTGAGAATATCTGAACTACCAGTTCAATTTCTTGCGTGTTTGAGCAGAGTAGGGATAACAAGGGAAGACTTTTACAGTAGAGATGACTGATAACAGAAGGATAAATTAAAAATCTTGATGGTGATGAAAAGGGAAATAAAGGTACTGAATAGATAGGGGATTGCCACCAGTACCCAACATACCCTTTGTGATATGATGGTTGGGTAGAGCAGTGGGTTACAGATGCCTACATAGTGGTCATAGGCCTTTGCTGACAGAATATGAAGTTCACTAATGATGAACATGATGGAAAATGCTAGCTATGTGGCACAAAAATGATAGGAGATTGTACTTTCATCCACAAAAAAATTTACTTGCATTTTGGGTCCCACAGTAGTTGAATAATCAAGATAAGTGAAAGCCAGGTGTCTGAGGAAAAAGTACATGGGGGTTTGTAGCCTGGAGCCCATCTTGGTGAGTAGGATCATGCCCAAGTTGCCCACCACTAAGATCATGTTGATGATGAGGAACTGCCCAAAGAACAGAGCCTGCAGCTCAGGGCAGTCTGTGATTCCAACCACAATGAATTCCTTCAGCACTGTTAGATTGTGTTTGTCCATAAACATCTATCAGGAAACCTATTCTGGATAGAGACATCAACATAATATCTTTCTTGTAGTATCACGTAGGAGATACTTTTGTACACAAAGCAGTATGAATAAGTAAATTCAAAATTTCCAATTTTGAGATATTTAAACATAAACTCAGTTCTCACAAATAAAATATAAATATACAGAGATAGAGACAGAGACAGAAATAGGTAGGGAAGGTAAGTAGAGATAGAGAAAAAGTTGTTATTAGCTATATGTATGATTATAATAAATTTTTTTATTTATCTAATAAAAATTACATGATGATATTTATGTAATGACAATTACATAATTTGGCATGATGAACATGTCAATTACATAATAAAAATTTAATAAACACATTACAAAAGTTTTTTGGAAACATTTAGAACCCATTGATACTACATAGTCTTGTGAAAATGCTATAGTTTGAAACAATTAATACACACAATAAGTATATGACAGGTCTATGGATAAGATAAGGAAACTTTCACAGATCACAGTTGGGATCATTTATCTTTAAACAGGGAAGCATCCATGAGATAAAAGATAGAGAGATAGAGAATTAAAGTCTGTGTATACCACCATTTGTTCCATATGAAAAGGAGAGCTTTGGGAATATGATGGAAATATTCTAAATCTCCTTAATCACTTCTGAAATAATTCCTTGCAGGGTTGTTGGGAAAGATGAGTGAGAATTATTTAAAAAATGTTTCAGAAGATGGTGTCGGCTTAGGAGGACAACTGCAGACAGCTCCCAGATCACGGCAGATAGTGGACAGGGTGCAGCACGGGGGTCTGTACTGTGGGCGTGTGGAGTAAGAAGCTTGGGACATCTATCTGGAAAGATCGACAGTGTGGACTGAACCATAGAGATTCGTGAGTTTTAAGCCTGCCTGTGGTAGTTAACACAGTCAGCTGACCCCCACCCTTACGGGGAAAAAAAAAAAAGCTGGTTGGAAGCACGACTCCCATCCCTCCAGTAACTGGGTGACCCGACCCGGTGGGAGGGGGCATTTTCTGAGGGGGCAGCTCTGGTAAGAGAGCTTTATTGTCTGGGGATTTGGCTTCCTGAAGCCCCCCGCAACTTAGACGAACAAAACAGCTGCAGTGAATTGGCACCCGGAGGAGGGGAGGGGTTAATCTTCTAGGGAGTTGATTAGCCTAGCAGCCCAGGGATTACCCCTGGCCCATGGAGCTGGGAAGAGGGGCAATTGCCAAGAGAGGGAGAGTTCTGATAGAAAGCAGAGAGGGGATATTTTAGCTGTCGATCTGGCTGCCTGGACCACCTCATAACTTTGGGGAGCAGATAAGCCAGCTTGAAGTAGTGCCAGACTGAGGGGAGAGGCAAATCTACAGAGTTAACCTCATTTACACGCAGCCCGATGACGCAGGGCTTCTGATCCAGAAGGGCGGAGTCTGCCATTTTTAGCTTTCTACACTGACAAACATCACACTTTTGCGTCCCTGGGGAATGCAGAAATTGGGAAGTGTTGATTAGTTTCCAGGAGCCCAGTGAGGGGGGTGATCTAGAGAAGGACTTATTTTTTGGTCCTGTATTATGCCAATAAATAAATAAATAAATAAAATGGTCCCTTTAATAAATGAAAAATAAATTCTTTTTAATTTAGTTTAATAGCCAAAAGCTTCTTCAGGACCTGCATATAAAAACCCTGTGGGGAAATTGTTGGATAAACAAAAGCAGGCTGAGAGAATCCATGGGACCCCAGGGAATATTGATCCCCCTTAGCTTTGTTTGACTGCTTGCCAGTGTGGTTGCTTGCTTTTTCTCTGTTTATTTGTTGCCTCTTGCTTTTCTTTCCTCTTTCCTCCCCCCTTTCTTCTTTCTTTCATTTTTTTAAAATTAGGTGCTCCTAGCTTCTCTCTTCTATTCTGTGCTTCTTCTTCAGTAATTTCCCATTCTCCCTATATTTTGATTTTGTATTCCAAACTATCTATTATCCCTCCTTCATCTTTCTGCCCTCTGCTTTCTGTTGAGGCTATTATTTCACATTTTTTT
>JAQZBX010028523.1:0-27769 GCA_029593785.1 Cabassous unicinctus | reverse complement strand
TATTTCCCAAGAAGCTTTAGGTTACAGAAAAGTCACAACATAGAAAATACAGGGGATTCCCATACACCCCACTCCTTCACCCCCACATCCTCCCCTACCAATAACATCCTATATGAGTATGGTATATTTGTAACAATTGATGAACAAATATCAAAGCATTGTTACTAACCATGGTCAGTGATTTACATTATGGTTTACCTTTTGCACCCTATACTTTTATAGGTTCTAACAAAATGTATAATGGGCTGTATCAATCATTGCAAGATCACATAGAACAACTCCAATGCCCTAAAGATGCCCAATGTTCCACCCATTCCTCCCTCCTCCTCCCCTCAGTCAGAACATATGGCAACCACTAAGTTTCAATTTTTGACCAATAAGGTTCTCAGTTACATGCATTAATATTAATTAGCACTATATGCATTAAATATATGTCCCAGAGACTTAAATCTTCCATTTGTTCATATGCCAGGTGAGCCCTGAATCTCAGCAGTGTTGCAACACCTACTCTCCAGTTCATTGGACCCACCCAGGACAACTAATAAAAGGATGATGATACACAACACCCATCCCAAAAAACAGAGTATCTACAACTGCAAGAAAGACAGCTCCATCCACCTGCCCCATGGAATCTAAGCCCCATCTCAATCGGAAGCAGAGTGGGCATCACTATCCCCAAATCCTCAAGATCGAGGAACAAACAAACATAAGGGGGGAATGCAACTATGGACTAAAGAAGCCTTATTATTATTCTAGAAATGGAAGAACTTGTAGTATTGATATAAATACAGTGGTTACCAGAAGCTCTGGTGGGAGGGAGAGGAAAGAATAAGTGTAACATGGGGCATTTTTGAGACATTGGAATCATTCTGCATGATATTACAATGACAGATACCAGCCATTATATATTTTGCCAAAACCTATAAAATTGTGTGGTGCAAAGTGTAAACCATAATGTAAACTATAGATCATTCTTAATAGCAATGCTTCGATATGTGTTCATCAATTGTAACGAATGTATCACACTAATGAAAGATGTTGTTAATGGGAGAAAGTGGGGGAGGGGTGGGGTATATGGGAATATTTCCATTGTAACATTTATGTAATCTAAAGCTTCTTTAAAAATAAAAAAATAAAATTAAAATTAAAAAAAGACAAGATTATGAACTAGAACGTCCTGGATCAGGAAAGAGTGCTAGGAGGTCAACTACTCCAGCTCCTGGCTAGTAGATAAGACCTAGAGAGGAGAAACAAAATATGTTCTTAAAAAAGTCTCCAGGAGGAGAAATTCACAATTATGCTGGGTCTAACTATTTTAATTCCTCACAGTCTTTTCCTTCTGCTTCTGTCACTGGAGAGAGAGAGAGCGGCGATCAGCCATGCAGGAAAAACATTCCAAAATTCACTCTCAGCTGCATTTCAGCTTTTCTTCTTTTCTACTTTTCTAATCGTTATTAGTTTCCGCGAACCCTCCTTTATGTTCTTCACGTTTAGCTCTAAATATGAAGTCCAAACATGTGTTGTCCTCCAGGAATTTCTCTACACCACCTCATGCAGTTATCACTTCTAAACAGTCATATATATAAAGACACACAAGAAAGAAAAAGGTCTGGAAGAATGCACCTCATACACATGACCTGGTGACCCGAGAGACTGAAATTAGAAGTGATCAAGAAAGATTAACTTTCTCTGTATTGCTTGAACATTTTTGTTTTGTTTTGTTTTGTTTTGTCTTGACTGCAAAAGGGAATTTATTTATTACTCAGTAATTTATAACTTTCTTATTTAAAAGATTAGTAAGGCGTGGCCCCTCACTTCAAGGTGTTCACAGATGAGTTAGGGTGGGGGTGGGGAAGAGCAAGGGACGTTTTTAATTTAACCCATAAAGCACCATAATGCTGGGCAGAATAGTATCTATGTCAGATGTGGGGTGCAGGTTGTTACAGGGATTCCAAAGGAAGTACAGAGCACATTCCCCCTCAAAGATTTTCTGGGGAAGATGGTGATTGGCATAAGCCGTGAGAAATGGGGAGGCTGCAAACATCAGGATATTGGAGGTAAGGGCATTTTAAACTTAGAGGAGAGCGAAAGACGAGGCTAAAAGGCAGGAAAGAGTGAGACAGGACACGATGCTGAGCCTTAGGAAGTCTATGAGCCAAGGCTTGAGGTAGTGATGCACATGAGGAACGATAATTTGGCCACGGCGTGAAGGGTGCCTTGGGCTGGGGACTGGCTATTCATAGTCCTACCAAGAAGACCTGCCCCACCGGCAGCAGTGGGAATAAAGAGGTGACAGATAACTGAGAAGTAAAATTTACAGGAATTAGGTAGGGGAGATGGTGAATCAACGCTCATGCCAAGGGGGGAGCGGATGTGGCTCAAGCAGTTGAGTGCCCGCCTCCCATATGGGAGGCCCTGGGTTTGGTTCCCAGTGCCTCCTGAAAAAACAAAAACAAACAACAAGCAAAACAGATGATAAAAACCGACTCAGGGAAGCCGAGGTGGCTCAGTGGTTGAGTGCTGGCTTCCCACATGCGAGGTCCCAGGTCCCGGGTTCAAATCCCCAGCCCCAGTACCTTAAAAACAAAACAAAACAAAAAAAACCACTCATGCTGAGGCATGAAGCCCAAAAAAAGCATCACAGAACCTTTAAATGTGAAATACTCAGAAATATATCTTATAAATGGAGCTACTGTATCTAGGAAAACTAGGAGAGAGACAGTAGTTCAAAACCATGATAAGACATGGAGTTGGGAACAAGCATCAGCTTGGGAGAACATCTTTAGGTCAGCAACAGCAGGTCGGTCCTCCCTCTGCTGCATCCCAAGCTCAAAGTGTGGTCTGCAGACCAGCGCCAGTCCATGAGCTGATTGTTTCCCATATTGAGGAGATAGGAATACAAATTAAAAAATAGCTAGAAAATTTTATTTTAAGAATGACTGAAAGACTACTTTATTAATTAATCCAATTAATATTTTACAGTTCATTCTTTTTTTTTAATGTTTTTTTTTTATTTAGCTAGAAACTTTTACAGCTTTTAAACCAAGCAATTTTCTGTTTGTTTGTTTGTTGGATCTAATAGTTTTTTTAAATTGCTCCTATTTTTGTCTTTATTTCTTTCTATTTCTTTATTAGAGACATTGTGGGTTTACAGAACAAACATGCATAAAATACAGGATTCCCATCTACCATCCCACCACCAACACCTTGCTTTGGTATGGAACATTTGTTACAATTGATGCTAGTACATTTGTATAATTGTGCGGATTTTTCCACAGTTTAACTTAGGGTTTACTGCTTGTGTGCTGTGGTTCCATGGATTTTTGAAAAATATTTATTCTATTACCATACATACAATCTTATTTCTTTTTTCTAACAATTCATCTTTAATGTATTTTATAAAAGTTTCAATCCACAATGAATTGAAGAAAAAAAAATTGCCTTTTGCTGCAGGTAGTTTGAGAAGTACCATTGTAGAGTACATTTCACACTTAAAATTTTTAAAGTACTTTTTATTTATTATTTCATTTTATCCTGAAGAATATCTTCAAATCAGTACTGCAAGATTGCATTCTCCAATTTTACACAAGAGAAAACAGTCCCAGAGGGGTTTTATAAATTATCCCTAAATAAACACAGGGGTGGCAATAGATTCAACAACAGAAAATCACTCTGTTAAATTGCTATAAAAGTTTCTAAATACTTCTCCTTAATTTCTATTGCTATTTTGTCAATACAGTTCATGGGTTTCCTGGCTCCAAATCAAAGAGACTCTAATAGCTCACACAGCATTGCAGGTGAATGCTGAAATTACTTTTTAGGACACAAATTAACCATTGGGTTTTATAAAACATGGAGGTGTATGGCAGTGATTCTCAGAAGCATATTTAAGTAACAGAATAAAGCTTCCAATTTTTTGCTTTCTTTAACTCTAAGATCTCAAATGAATTATGGAAGGCTAAGGTGGCATCAATCAATATTTGGAATTAATTATTAGTGATTATATAGTAAGCAGAATCTTTGTAGATTACCAAACTTCCCCATATACATTATTTTCAGAAAATCTTCCTTTTGAGTTGATACTTGGTTATCTTTAAAACAAATTATTTTTCTTACTTTCACTTTGGACCCAACAAATTTGGATGGCACGCCATCAATCAAGCCTGCATTTCAAACAGCACCCAGAATTACTGATTCCTAACAATACAGAAGTGTAAAATTCAAATTTTGTTTATTCTCAGAAATTGTGACAGAAAAAAGATAGAGTTTGTGGGAGGATTCAGAGTTCTTAGACAATAAAAAAGCCCCAATAAAATAGCATTCTAGTGTGCTAAGTGTAAATGGCCCAGAGACATATAGATTAAATTTCTCTTGAAACACACATGCATTTTTAAAATGAGGGAAAAGCAGTTGGCAAAATGTGCCAAAGGGATTTGTCAAACCCCCAATTTTTGACAGAGAGCTGGAAAAATGAGACCCAATGCAAAACTCTTAGTCATTCATCCCCCCAGATAATTACCATGCAGGTGTCTCAGAACTTTGATCAACTTAACAGGAAAGTATAATGTTCTTAAGCTCCTTTAATAGTCAGTCAAACAAACAAAAAAACAGAAAACACTAATTTTGAAAAACTGATTATATCAAGGGGAAAGCGTCCTAAATATGAAGTTTATTCTAGTGATTAGCAACATAGAAACTCTACGAAAAGCTTGATTTTTAAAGGGCAGTTGACTCGAGGGCTAAATAACATATTTGACAATTCAATTGATCAAATGGGGAAGGCATGGAGAAAATCTTTGCATGCTGTATCCTCCATTCTGTGCTGTGTCACAAGTGCACAAACATCAGGCACCAACATTAGAGAAAAAGATGAAATGTTCCACTTTATGAGAGCTGTTGGACATAAAAGTATTTTACAGAGTTAATGGTTTGATTTATACAACAGTGACTCTCACTCTGCTTTTTCTTTTTAACGTGTGTAATGTGTGTATAACAAATTAAAGTTTACAACTTAAATTATTATAGGATCCTATTCCATGCTTCTGTGGTTTTTCCCTAGACATATCTTTAGTGATGGGCAGGAAGCATTTGCATCCATCCCTCAGGTAAAGGTCTCTTTTACAGATTTGGGCAAAGAAACACAGAAAATTAGCAAGTAAAAGAGTTCTTGTCTGTCCGTTCTGTGCAAAGTGTACTTATCCAGATAACACAGTTGTGTGTACTCCTCTGACTAAAACTGTAGCTTTTTGAACGTATGGTTCACAGCTCTATTGTAACTCCGAGCATAGCACCTGGGCAAAGAAGGTACTCAATAAATATCTGTTAAATATTTATGGACGAATAAAGTAGATCCAAAATAACTGGACGGCATATTTTTCTATCAAACTAAGACTCACGTATGCCAGTGGACAAATCTTTCAGGTGGTTGTGTGCACTCCTCTCTTAGCCTTCTATTTTACAACCCTGAATTCATTCAGGATGTTCCAAGATTCTCTCCCAAACATAGTCATTAGAATAGCTAATGCTAACTAATCCCCAATAGCTTTGCGGCTGAGAAGTGAGTGGGACAGAGGGCATTTTCATAGGTCCACCAGAGCCTGGCTTAACAGCCTTTTAAAAAGTGTTTTCTGATAAGTAAAGCTCCCCAAGTCCCCAGGCACTTAAACATCCATTTGCAAATATTTAACAGTGATAAAGAGATACACTGGGGTAAATGGAATCATCCTTCAGATCTTTACAGAGCCAAGAGACTCTCCACCAGACTCTTAAAAACATTCCTTGGGGTCAATCTTCTGCCCTTCAGTGCTCCTTCCAAGAGCATCCTTGGATTATTTACCTGCCTTAGTCAACCTTAAACAAATACCGGGTTGCACTCTGGCCTCCAATTTGTTCTTCCAGAACTGTGGGAAATCCCAGGCTTGCTCACTGGCTTTAGAACTCACCAACATGGGCGCTAACCTTGACTTTCTGGAGAGAGGGAAAGCTTCTAAATTTTTATCAGCATCATTCTTCCTTAAATGAATGAATAACAATGTCTTTCCCCCTTATTTTGTCCTTACCTCTGTATCACTGCTTATTATTCAATCCATTTAGCTGCCTCCAACAGAGAAATGACAACATTTAAAGTTGCTTAGAATCCATTAGAAAGGAAGCAAATCCCTTTCTACAGAATCAATGTTGCTTTTTACAGGAAGAACTCAACTAGTGTCACTCGGCATCACCGTAGTGGCATCACTTCAATCTAAGTCTGTGTCTATACTGCCCCAATAGACCCAGCTGGCCATTCAGTCGGTTCAGACAACCAATCGACCAAGTCAAATAAACAGTCTATGAAACTGGTTATTTGACTGATAGAATGGTTGTTTGCACTGATTTTCAGCTCACAGCAGTCATTGTGGGGACCCCATATTGCCCGTGTTGCTGTGTGATGGAATGAACGAAAACCACAATGGACGTAGGGAAGCAGGACTCTATGTCAGAAGGTAAATGCTAGCCAGATTGCTGAATCACAGTGATTGAACGGTCATGGCATCAATTTCCAAAACTGTAAACTTCACTCTGTGTTCTCTATCCCTGTCTGCAAGCTGTGACTGAGAGTGGTGGTTAAGAGCATGAACTCTGGGAACAAGTCAACCTGGGATCAAATCTCATCACTGTCACTTACCATCTTTGTGACCTTGAGTAAGTTACTTAACTTTCTCCACTTCCAACCTATAATTTGGACATAACACTACCTCTGTTTAAGAGTTGGGTTGTTTGGAGGATTAATGAGTTAATACATACAAAGCACTTAGTACACAATAAATATTAGCCCTTGTTTTTGTTGCTATTATTATCTAATCCAAAGAAACTTCCAATAGGAGCCTTGAAAACATAACTAGAATTTCTCAGTGCCTTAGATGCTTTTAAATATGAAATAATACGTCTCCTATCAAAGACATCTCATTTGTCATTTAAGATATTATTTTATTTTTTCAGAGTTCTCAGAATACTCATAGATTATACTTGGTATAATATCACCAGAAAGGTTATCTGGAGTTATCTTATTGAAAGCTTTCATATTGGCTCTGAAATTACCAGGGCTTTTCTTGTGCTGACAGACATATTTTAGAGAGATGAAATATGTGGGAGAAATACATTTCGTGGTGGGAGGGGCCCCACAGGGCTGGCTTCATAGATACGTGACCTGTGCAGTCACATGGGGCACGATTAAAAGGGCCCACCCTTGGTTTAATGCTCTGCTGTCATCTTAAAATTCTTAACAGTTTTTAAACAATGGGCCCCACATGTTCATTTTGCAGTGGGTCCTGAAAATGATGTAGCTGGTCCTGCCTGGATGTGACCTCTGACTGATACTAAGGTCCTAGAGTAATGCACATTCCATAAAGGAGACCATTTCTATAAGAAGATATTCATAAAATGCTGGTCAACTCAGCCGCTATACTTGCAGCAGAAACCTAGGCTTCCTGGGCGCCTCGTTGCCAATGTAGGAGCTGCTCCAGGTGACCCAACTGCTTCCAAGAGAGATTCACAAGACAGAGCCACAGAGCTCCTTCATGAACTACTTCATCATCGGCTTCACACTTGGCTTCTCACAAGTCAGGGGGAGTTGATGAGCAAGAGTGATTTGGAGTCATGACCCTCACCTGGGATTCCACTGATGGCAGTTCACGTTTTTAAATGTATTTTGAAGAATCATAAGAGCCTAAAAACAAATCTTGATTTAAAAAAACACTGAAATAAAGTCTCGACATTATTTGTCTAAAGCATTAGACAGAAACTACTGTTCTAGTCGTTTGATATTTACTGTGTGATTAAAGCATTATTTTATTTGCAAGACAGAAGCACATAATGTTTATTAATAAAGAGCCTGGTTTACATAGTTTTTATTATTATTGAGCATAAAATGGTTTATATTACAAACAAGGGTGAAATTACTAACTAATTAGCCTGTGAAGATCATGTTTAATGGAATATATAAATCTAGGGTGTTGCTTTTTTTTTTTTTTTGGCAAACCTTAAGGGTCTTATTCATTAAACATATACAAATGCAGCCTTTATGCTAAAACAGGGGATTATAATATGCAATTCAAGGTCAAATGATTCATTTTGGGTTTCCCAAAGACCAAATTTTTAATGTTTTAAATTCTTTAACTCTTAAGGAAGTCAGTTTAAATACTATGCTACCTTAGTGTGAAAACGGAATTGAACTATAAATGATGGTTCATAGATGGTTCAAGTTTGAAATGATAAAGGCAAAGTTGAAGAATTTAGGGCTAAATTTTCTCTTCTCTCCCTGTCTCTCTCTCTTAAGACCCACTTAACTCTTCCAAAGGAACTTTGTTTCTGTTAACTTAGAGAGTTGCACAATCTTTGTAAACACACTATTCTCGTATATTTCAGTTAAATTTTGTAATAGCACCATAAAATGTGTCAGGCATTGCAATAAACTATCAGTCACAGGAAAGCACAAATTGTATGGGAAAATTACTAGAAACCACGTCTTAGAAGGAAGAAAAAAGTAAAACTTTTCAAGATTTTGGGAAAATAATCCTAAATGTTTCCTTAAAATGTGTGTTTCTCATTTTAATAAAATAAAGACCGTGTGTTTTAAGTAAATTTCAGGGTTTGAAGCAGTTTGGCTACTTTAATCCTCTGACTCTCCCCAAATTCTTGAAAGCTGGTTCCTGCCTCAAGGCCACTGGCAAAGAGATAAGCTTCCCTCTTTACCTACCCCCAAATGACATTCAGCTCTACTTTGAAAGGGGGTGTTGTTACGAACAGGGGGGCTGTGGCTGCTGTGGGGATGTGCACAAATGCCTGCTCCTTTTTTTTTTTTTTTAACTTCAGAAGCGGTTTTATGGGTAAAACCTAGAGTATATTGGGCTCATGTATATTACTTAGTTGGTTAAAAGTCCACCTGAAGCATATTGTGATTCTAGTCCTTTCATTTAAAATTAAAGTCATCACATGTGGAAAACCTACTTCTGTTCTGGGAAACTAAAATATGCTTATTTGAAAGAATGAAGAGTTCATTCACTCACCGGAGGAGTTGGATTCCACGGATAGTAACCAGTGGTTTCATTTGTCTCTTGCTTATTCTAGCCTCAGGGTGACGACAAAAAAAAAAAAACGAAAACAGAACAGAAAACCCAGGTTGGCTGCTATGATAACACTAGAGTGATTTTCCAATAACCCCAAATGAATAAAATATTCACAATGAAGATAAGACTGCCTGCTGCCGTAAAGTCCCCATCATTCTGTTTGATGGAAGTGCTTTTGTTCTAATGTCAGACCTCAGAGCAAATCTAGACTCACCTGACCATAAGGTTTGTGTTCAGAAAATTTGTGTTTAGGAAGCACCTCAAACGTTTGCTCTGGAGGGCCTGAGATCCCCGGACATGGGTTTTCACTGAGAGCCAGGCTGGTCAGTCTCGCTGGCATCATTTAAAGATGAACACTGCCCCCTCCTGGCATGAGCCCACATTACATCTAGCAGAACTTCATCTTTTGAGTGTGGCAAACAATCCCTGTATAAAGGGGAAATTCATTTTGATTCTTTCACCTTTCTTCAGTTCTTAGCCATCAATTCCGAAGCATTACAATTGCAAAGCATCTCTATTGCATGGCAAAACAACATGATTTATTTTGTCATTATTACTCAGATATTTTTATGAACTACCGTCAATAGCAGAGATTCCCTGAAATGAAATGACAGGAGAGACAAAGGTAGTCACTGTGATGACTGGGGGGGTCTTTGAGATGGAGCAGGGCATGGAAAAGAGAAAAACTGCAAAGGGTTTTCACTGTTTGTAGTTCAGCTGTAGCCAGTCACAGCACCAAAAGCTAAAGAGGGCACTCAAGTAGAATTATAGCCATCAGAGAGCTCTCAAGAGTATCTGAATCGCCTTAATTTCTGCCCATTCCTTTCCCCCCTAAAATGAGCACCACAGAGTTGCCCAGAGATGGGAGGGGAGCCGAGGGCTGGGTGTCCAGCCCTAAGGTGGTGTTAGAACACTGAAAGGACTAACCTCTTTGCTGTGCCCCCATGCCCTCCGCAACCTCTTCCTATTTTCTGGGGTAACTGCAGTGAAGGTGAACTCCAGAGCAAATCTACAAGGCAGAAATTCCCATCAAATGAATTTGCTTGGAAACTAAGAGTTTTCTGCTCTCTTTGCAACCTCAAAGGCAATACATTTTACTGAATCTCCTGAACCCCTCTTTTAGTCAGAAAAATTTGATGGGAATTTCCAGGGACCCTGAAAAACACAGCTCAGATATGTCTTCAGAACTGCTTCAGAGGGAGTTGACAGTTTAGGGAGAGCTAACAGATAATAATTCTTGATTTTAAAAATCTGATTATGCACACTGAGCAAACGTCCTTTCTCATGCTGCTAGAAGACAGGGCTAAGACCTACTTTCATTGAATTGGTCAATAAATGCCCCTGAGTGCCTTCTGTGTGCCAGCTTCCCAGGGTGTTTACTCATTTAGGTAGTCCTTTATTGTTCACAAAGTACTTTAACAACAGCTTATCATCACAAAACCTCCCCGAGGCAGGAATTATTATCTCCCCTTTACAAACTAGGAAGTTTGGAATTTAAAAGATTTAAATAGACAGGACCAGCAATAACCTGGAGACCCTGGTTCTCTGGATTCTGTGTTCCTGGATGAATTTCCCTGTCTTTCACCTTTATTCATTTCTTAAGTCTCTAGGGCTTTAGGGAAAGGAAAGATGACCCAAAGGTTTTGATTCCCAGCATGGTCATCACACAGTTCCAATTATTTAAAGTTTGTACCTGCCTAGCAACAGTATTCTCATTCCTAACATGATTCATATACAGATTTGGCAAAGGATGGAAATTAAGTGGAAACCAAATAACTTTGTCAACTGCAGTTGAGCAGTTGATTATGCATCCATTACTAAGCTGACAGACGTTGAAGAGTGGACTTGCTGCAGCAGAGATGTATCTTTAAGTGTTAAGATCAATAGGGGGGATAGGAATGTGAGAAAACAACAAAAGGCTTTGGATCAACTGGAATCTGACTATTTTAAGGATATGACACCAACTATAAGGAGGATTCAGAAAATCATTAAGAAGAGAAAACCATTAAATGTTGGCATCCCAGACAAAAGCACAGTTTTCTTTAGTGGATTAGCAGCTAAACAAGGTATGACTTCTGTGGTGGTTTGAAGTTGTATGTACCCCAGAAAAATATGTTCTTAAACTTAAACCATTCCTACGGGTGTGAACCCATTGTAAATAGGACCTTTTGATGAGGTTACTTCAGTTAAGGTGTGACCCACCTCAATCAGGATGAGCCTTAATCCTATTACTGGAGTCCTTTATAATCAAAATGGAATTCAGACAGACAGAAAGCCACAGGAAGCAAGAAGCTGGAAGGGAACTCAGAAGAGAAAGAAGAGACCAGGAGACGCTGCCATGTGCCCTGCCATATGACAGAGGAACCAAGGATCACCGGCAGCCGACCAGCCACAGAAACCACAGTCACCTTGATGATGCTTGGATTTGGACATTTTCCCAGCCTCCAAACTGTGAGCGAAACCCAACCCATTGCACAATATCTGCTTAAGCATCCTAGGATACCTTCTATTCACCAATCTCCTGAATTAGATAACTGGCAAGAAAATACCAGTGCATGGAAAGAAGATATAGCCAGGCAAGGAGAAGAAGTTCTGACACAGCAGTAAACAGCAGACAGAGAAAAGAAAGCAACAGAACAACAAAGGAAGAAAATGGAAAAGGAAGCTGTATTAGTCAGCCAAAGGGGTGCTAATGCAAAATACCAGAAATCTGTTGGCTTTTATAAAGGGTATTATTTGGGGTAGAAGCTTACAGTTACCAGGCCATAAAGCATAAGGTACTTGCCTCACCAAAATCTGTTGCCATGTATTGGAGCAAGATGGCTGCTGACATCTGCAAGGGTTCAGGCTTGCTCTCCCTCTAAAGGCTCTGTGGTCCCAGCTTCTTCCGATATCAGCTGTAGGCTGGGATAAGTCTCATCTCTCTCCCAGGGCTCGTTTCTCTCCAGGCTCAGCTGCTCTGTTCTCTCCATAAGGCTAGCTGTAAACTATCAGGCTAACAGCTCTCTTCCCAGGGCCTCTGCTGTGTCCAATAGTGCCTTCTCTCCTTCCTCATGAATCTGCTTCTCTGTGTGTTTACTTCCCAGGGCTCCAATATCAAAACTCCAACTTCCCTTCTCTGCGGTGCGGTTTTTCTGTGAGTCACCAGGGGGCAGGGATTCAAAGTCCTACTGATGTGACCCAATCAAAGCCTTAATCATTATTTAATCAAGTAAAAGTGAAACCTCTGAATCTAATATAATCTAATATGTTCAGAGGAACAGAGCAGTTTACAAACAATCCAATATCTATTTTTGGAATTCATAAACAATATCAAACTGCTACAGAAGCACAACAGCTAATAAGGAAGGAACAAAGCAAAATTGTGGTGAAACTTTCATAACAAATGTTCTTTAGCTGTTATAGTGCCAGTAAGAGAAATCTGAGCCCCACAACACAAACATTTGTAGGAATTTAAGAGTGTTTTCAGAATATGAATGTACTCTTTGATTTTAATGTGTTCATCAAGTGATCCAGGGCATCAAGATTCTCCCACAGTACCTTGAACTCTTAATGGTTGAGACTTAAAAAAACAAAATAGACTTATGAGACAATATTTTATTCAACATGCTTCAAATATAAGAGAGTTGATTGCTGTAGAGATATTACAAATGAAATATGCCAGTACCTCTGCAAGCTAATGTTTCTAGCTAAATAAATGGTTGTAAATAATTTTATAGTGGAAAAGAACTCTACTGTCTATTATGCTTTTCTTCAGTGTGCATAATTATAAAATAAATAATTTTAAATATTCAAAAAAAAGGTTTAAATAATTTCCTCATGGCCATGTATTTAATAGGAGGTACAGACCCAATGCTCATCCTACTTTATGCATTCTTAGAGTTGACATGTAAGTCTGCTTTGGGAAGCAACCATAACAATCTATGAAAATGTCAACCAAGAAATAACAAAAGCATTTATTTGGGGTATTTGAATTGCAATTCGGGGAGCACAGATTCAGGTAGCAGCCCAAATCCTGTCTGCCTTGGCATTTCCAGGCAAGGGTTTTTAAAGGAAAAGAAGATTTGCGGAGGTGTTTGTGGTTGGTGGATATTTGGGGTACTTCAATTGCCCTTCAGGTTAGATGGTTAACTGAGTTCTTTATCTTGTGGTTTGTTTTATGGTCCGGATGTCCTTAGGGTTTGAGGAACTTTGTTGCTTCAGGCTTTGCATACTTTGGCAGTGTGTGCTATCTGGCTGAGACCTGCTAAGAG
Organism: Cabassous unicinctus; assembly: GCA_029593785.1. NCBI lineage: Eukaryota > Metazoa > Chordata > Mammalia > Cingulata > Chlamyphoridae > Cabassous > Cabassous unicinctus. Next base: position 14,412 of record JAQZBX010028523.1, on the reverse strand, counting down.
TAACCTCCAGAATGACCTCCCAACTCCACTGTAAATCTCTTAGCCATAGAAACCCTATTTTGTTTTATTTCTTTTAACAAAAATATGTATAACAATGTGCTTCACTGAGTAATCAAAGTATTCTATTAAATATTCATTGATGAATTCTTTGTAGGAAGTAGCACTAACCAGCAAAGCATTACCATGCTTTCTGCATTAGAACTGATTAAATATTTTACTTCTTACATGAGCAATCCCTTTGGATTAAGTGACATATTTTTATTGCCCAATTTCAGAATTATACTTACAGAATAATATATTTCTTTACAAACACCCTCAACTCATAGACACCCTCTAGTCCATCTCAATGTGTCAAATATCCACATTGTTTCCAAAATTGTCTTTATAACCCTAAAATGTGATCATATGTAATTCCCCTCTTCAAAAATTCTTCATTATTATATAGAACTGAATGTTAACAGGTGTTCAATAAAAAAGTATTCAAAGATTAAATTAGTTTTGAGAAAGCTTCGTTATATATTCCCCTCTTGGTATATTAACAGTTCTGAAAATCCTACAGTAAGAAGAACTATTTATCTTTATTGTAGTAAACATTTTTCAAACTTATTAAACCACTGTATGTTTTTAATTAATGGAACACCTATTAATATAGCAAGGACTCTGGGGGAAATGTTTTAGAAAATATTGGCTTACATGATAAAATCTAGATGCTTCAGCATGGCACATAAGCTTTTCATAAGCCATTACTTACCCACCATCTCCTGCTTCATTTCCTGCCATTCTCCCCCATTGCATTCTACAATAGACCCAACGTTTTGCTGTTTCCTGAATTTATCTTGTTCCCTTTTTTTAAAAAAAAAGATTTATTTACTCTTATCCACTTTTACCACCCCACCCCGTTTTGCTGTTTTTGTGTCCATTCCCTGGGCAATTCTCTGCCCTCTCTTCTCATCCTTCTCCTCCTGTCTTCACTGGGATTTGATCCTGGGAAGCTCTGATGTGGGAGAGAGGCATCCTACCACCTGTGCCACCTTAGTTCCTAGTTTTTTGGCACGGCTCCTCTTGGCTCTCCCTTGTGTCACTCTCCAGTTACGTCATCATCTTGCTGCGTGGCAGGACCTGATGGCACACCCACGTGCGGGGCCTGGTGGATTCAACTGCTCGTGGGGACTGGCGGCCCACGCGCCTTCTATATTTTTCTTTATTTTTACCAGGAGGTTCTGGGGATCGTACCCAGGTCCCTCCATATGGGAGGCAGACGCCCAACCACTTGAGCCACATCCGCCCCCTATCTTCTTGCCTTCTGCCTCTGCCTTTAAATATGCCAGTCCTCTGCCTGGAACATCCTTGCATCTCCTTATCTACCTGGCTACCTCCTTTCCATTCTTTTAGCCTCAAGTCTACTCTTTCCTTCTGTGAAGAGTCCTCCTTCCCTGACTCCTCAAGGAAAAAGTAGATGCTGCTCCCTCTTTGCCCCATCCCCTCAAGGGTAGCTCCTTCCACTTACCACGCCTTGCATGTTTTTTCCCTCTGTTTGTTTCCCAATTAGCCCTTCTTAGGCAGGTTTGTATAGGAAATGAGGGAAGGCTTCCGGTCACAGCTGGGACCTGGGCCCGGAAATCCCCTGAGGGAAGGCAACTACTTGAAAACAGAGCTGGAAAAGCCCACCCAAAAAAAGCCCTGGTCTCAAGGTCCCATTTGAAGCTCCTGAGCTCAAGAGGAAGCCCCGGAAAACTCCAAATAGAAAGGCCTCCCCATTGGTTCCCTGAAAGCCAACAGGTGAGGCTAGAAGGCAACCAGTCAGTACAGCCAACAGCTGGGACCCCTTCCCAACATGAGGAAGGGGGAGGAGAAAAGACCGGTTTTAATAAAGGCAGCCCCCAGACCCCAAGTGCGTCCCTCTGCCTGGAGGACGCCTGCACTCACACCTCCGGTGCCTACTAATTCTCTTCTCCCTTTTCTCTCGCTTCTCAATAAACTCTTTTTATTGGCCTTATTAAACTGGTGCACCTCTGAATTCTTTCTTGCGATGTAGCCAAGAACCTAGAGAACCCAGCGTGTTCTGATAACACTTCCAAGGACCCAAAGTATCCCTATTCCTCAGGGTTTGGCAAAATGCCTGGCATACTCATGATGAATGCCTAGGGAATGTGTTCTGAAATTTTCTTCTTTGATTTCCTTCTTTATTCAAAGTAGTCCTATTCAAAGTTATTTCATCTCCTCTTAAAAGTCCTGAAGATATTGATAATGATAATAATAGCTAATATTTATTGAGTGCTTACTATATGCCAGGCTCCACAATAAGCATTTTTCATGGAACACTTCTTTATCACAGCAACCTTATAACATGAATACACGATTATCTCCATTTTCTAGTTAAGGAAACCAAGGTACACAGAAGTTAAGTAATTTGCTCAAGGTCACATAATAGGTGGACACAGAGCTGGCATTTGTATCCAAAGATTCTCTTAGCTATCATATTACAATATGCTCATGTGTCTGTTCAAACATGGAAAAAATTCACTATAACAGAAGTAGAAGACAAGATATGAGTTTTCCTCCAATTCACCAAGGAAGGGGAAGAATTATACTTAGATATTTATGGTGCAATGAAGGAGGATCACAGAGGAACTACAAACAGGTCTTGCAAAAACCCACCTGTCAGGTCCTTGGGAAAAATAAGAGAGCAACATAAAGATTGGAAATGTGGTTTATTCCATAAAAATGAAGCAGCCTACAGGGGTTAACACGAGGGCCAGCTGGAGGCTAATCTGCAAGTAAACCTGCCGTACCATCACCAAGGGCAGGCAGAATAGCAGTGGCATCTGCATTCATAGGAGTTAGGACCACAGTAGTGTGGGAACAATAACCACAGCCATTACCCCAACAGCCACAAGATGTCTGTCCCCAGCCCTGCAGTTTCCCCTTTACAGAGGGGAAAGCCAAGGCTCAGGGAGCCCTCTGATTGCTCAAGGTCACACAGTTGGTAACAAAGTTGAACTCAAGTCCAGACCCCAAACCCTGTGATCTTTCCAACATGTTGCAGAACCCCTCAAGAGACTCCCAGGAGACCAAGCCATCTTTAGTAGCCCACTAGAATTTTAGTTGCCTCTGAAATTATGTATGTTCTGTGTGGGTTTTATTTTTCTTGAATTTTAGTCTAGTCATCCAAACCAGACTCTCTCCTGATATAGAATGTTATGCCTTTGTATATATTCTTGGGTGGAGAGTATATATTCATTGAACACTTGTTTACTGATGCATTAAACGAGACCCAGAAACTAATGTGTAGGTCAGGTGGGTGGAAACCCGCAGCAGGCAAAGTCAGCCTGAGAGGGGGCTCCAGGTGTTTTTCCAAGACACAGTCCGTGTAGAACAGGGTCACTACTCCTGACCCTGCCTCTAATGGCTGCACGTCAAGTCTCAACTTCTCTGGATCTGTGGTGCCTCACGAAAAAAATGAGCATACAGGTTTCTCTGAGGGTCCTTCTCGCTCTAAATTTCTGGAGTGATATTTTCACCACTGAAGAGAATGAAAACTGCCGCCCGCCCCAAGAATGTTGGCATTACTGGTAAATAATTTGCATTTTCAGTGACTTTCCTAAGAATTTGAAAGCCTGAGTACAACGTTTCCAGGATATAGCTTGCCTTTAAAAATAAGTGGATAGTATGTGCCAGCTGTGCCTGGAATCTCGGTGGAGCTGCAACTCCTACCCTACAGCTCAATGGACTCATCCAAGTCACCTGGCGAGGAGACGACTATGGGTAACGGCCATCCCAGGGAATGGAGAGGGCCTGCAGCTGCAGGCAGGATAATCCCATCCACCGTATCCATGGGATATAAGCCCTCTCTCACTTGGAGGTGGAGTGGACATCACCATCCCAAACTCCTCAGGATTGGGGGAGGAGATATGGACTAGAGTGGACTTGGTGGTGTTCTGTTGTAGACATATTGTGATTCAAGCGATAGAAGAAATTGTAACAGTGAGGTGGAGCCGGTGGCCACTGGACGTTTTTGGGGCAGGGAGGGGAGGGGCAGTTGAAATACAGGGGCTTTTTCGGGACTTGGGGGTTGTCCTGAGTGGCGTTGTGGCGACGGATGTAGGCCATTTTACATCAGCATATACCATGCAGAACTGTGTCGGAGAGAGGGTGGTCTATGATGTGAACTGTGGTCTATGCTTGGTGGCAAGGCCCCAGGATATGTATATCCATTGTGGGTGATATGCCACACTGATGAAGGATGTTGGTGTGGGATGCTGTGGGGGGTGTGGGAGGTGGGGAACATGGGAATCCCTGTAATTTCTGAGTAATAATTAGGTAATCTAAGCATCTTTAAAATATATATATATATAAAATAACATTTATGTAAGCAAATGCACATATATGCATATGTATTTATATATCATCTTACAAATATTGGTATGTATTGTGAAAATTTTTTATTTTTACCCACAATAAAAATTTTTAAAAAGTGGATTAAGAAATAGCTTGGCTCTTTTCCTACTTAACACACCTGTTGCCTCGGGTCTCCAACCATAAAGCAGGCCTTGGGCTTTCTATGACCAATGCCACAATTCAACAGTAATAACGTGCTTCCCACAGGAGCCAGGGATCACAGAACACGCCAGCAGCTTCACCCCCTTAACAATTGTTAGGAAAACCAGGCTTCAGAAACGGTCCTTGATGCTTCTCCTCTTTATTTTGAGGATGGACTCTCTAATGCCCTAAACTCAACATTGTGATATCCCCTAAAGTAAGTTTCTTTTTTTCTTTTCTTCTTTTTTTTTTTCAGTGACTAAATCAGGACTCCTTGTTTTTATTATTCCAGGGTTTGAAGCAGAATTATCTTCTATCTTCACTCTGTGACCCCAGCCACATTTAGATAAAAGGCATGAGAGGTCCTAGAGCCACCTCATATGTGGCCACAGGCCATTCTCTTAGAAAGGCACATTTCCAGTCTGAAGGGGACAGTATCATTGCTGGACCCTAGACAGCTCCCCACCAAGACAGGGAAAATGCCCCTTCCTCAAAAGGGCCTCCCCATTCTGTGCATGGCTCTCCGCTACAGCATTCCCAGACATATCGTTGAAGCCTGGCCACCGAGGGCACCAGGCTCCAGAATATTATACTATTCTCTTGGTACCTGCTGACCTGGCCTGCCTCCCTCCCTGCCTGGTTGTCTATGGCTTTGACCAAAGGGAGGAAGAAAAGAGTGAAGGCTAATCTCTCCACGCCTGTGTCTAGATTTACCCATTATGATGGTTAATTAATTTTATGTGTCAACATGGCTAGGTTATGGTGACCAGATGTTTGGTCACCATAACTAGCCTCCATGTTAACTAGTGAAGGTATTTACTGTGAAGGTATTTGGTAGATGGGATTATCATCTACAACCACCTGACTTTAAGTAAAAGAGGTTACCCTCCACAATGTGGATGGGCCCTATCCAATCAGTTGAAGGCCTTAAGAGCAAGAACTGAGGTTTCCAAGAAAGAAGAAATCAGTCTCAAGACTTCCACATCTATTCTCGTCTGAGTTTCTAGCCTGCCTGCCTCCCTATGGATTTCAGACCTAAGACTGCAACATAAATTCTTGGAAGAATTTCCTGCCTGTGGCCTGCCCTACAGATTTCAGACTTACCAACCTCCCAAATTGTGTGGGCCAATTCCTTAAATAAATCTTCTCAACCCCCTCACACACAGAGACACACACACATACACATCCTGTTGGTTCTGTTTCTCTGGAGAACCCTGATTGATATGCCCATATTTATTCATCCATTCTTTCATTCAATAAATATTTATTGAATGCCTACTATGTGCCAAGTACTGTTCCAGGGGTTGGGGATACAGCAATGAACAAAGTAAGCAAAAATTCCTATCCACATGGAGCTTACATTCTATTGTAAGCCCTTCTAAGTAAATAACTTCTAATTGACCAAGAATTCTGGTTTGTTCTACCTTATTTTAACAATGCCCTCTATTTTCACAAGATGCCTTTTCCTACTCGAGAACAGGTTTCTGATTTTCACTGTTGTCCTGATCTGCTTTCCCATTTCTTTAAGAAAATGATTAGTCCAGTTTACAAATGACAAAGGATAACTAAATCGGCGCAAAAGCTGGCAACTACAACTTCTAAAGTCTGGAGTGTAGATTAGCCACCAGAAAGCAATGCACAAGTGCTTCGTAGTCTTAGTTTCCACTTAAGCCTTGTATTGGCAGGAAAAATACAAACAAATTTCCTCATAACTTCTCCATGGGGACCCTTCTTGGCTGGTTCCTTATAACTCCACTGCACGGCTTCAGACAAAATCAACCAAGGTCATGACAGTGAAATGCATATTGCACGCTCATCAGAGACCTTGGATAGGAGTTACAAGCATGAACTCAAAACCAGAACACTGAATTTACCCTGTGATTATTTTATTTTCGACTATAGCAAGTCTCAATCAAATTGCTATCCTGGGCTCAAAGCACTGTTTTGTGAAAACATCTAAAAGCCAACTTATACTTATGTGTAAAATGTACATATTAAATATAAATGATTCAGCAACACGGTTCAAATTTTACATGGCGTAAAAATCTCTTTTTTAAGGTCAACCAACCCAGAAATTTTTAAATATTTAATTCATATTTTATAAATGTGCTTGAAGATAAAGTCTGATTTTTTTCTCTACCAAAATCAGTAGAAAATTGTCAGTATCCTAAGGCTTTATGTTAAACAAGGAGAATTCCTCCAGCCTTTGTATCTTGTATTCTTAACTCATTCTGCTGACAGTTTTGTCATGCTGAAAGCTCACCTCCTCCAAAACTATAAAATGCTAGTGTGGGAAGTGAAGTAGGTAGAACGGGGTTTAATTCCAAAAAACTGATCTTAGAGAAGTTGTCTGGCCTTCTGCCTTGTAGGGACAAGATAGAATCAGCTCTTGGACTGGTTGTATAGGGTCAAGCCAATCTTCAAGGCAAAGCCTAAAACCCACACCATGGGTGCCAGGTTGGCAGAGAAATCCAAGCGCCTGCCCTGGGACCCCAGTGAGAGGTCCCTGGGAGGTACTGAATACGAGGGGCTTGATTAAAAGTCACCGGTGTTTGGGCACCGCACATCAAGCTGGTTTTGAAAATCAATTGTCAACTTTTTACTCAGGTCTCTGCTCCTCTTGAAGACCATCAAGAAGCCCCAAACCCTCACAAATGAGACAATGGCAAAAACAAAACAAACAAACAAACAAAAGCCCCACATGGCTAGGGCCTCCAATGGACGAGGTGTCTTTTGCACTTATTTTTCTTGGGGAATTTAAATGAAAATAATCCATCCCTGGCATTCCAATGAAAGATGAGAGAATGTTCCTTGTGTTCTGCCAAAACAAGCTCCTTCTTAATCCCTCTTCCGTCCCGCACACCTCCCACTATCTTAAACCTCTTGGGTTCCCTGTTCAGATTCAGGTTGGCGTTCTATATTTTATTTCGTGTTGGCACAAGCAATACCCTATTTCAAACAAGGTTTATAAATATATATATATATAAGCCTCATAAAGCTCCGTGTACATCAAATGACTCTTAAAAAACAACAATTTGATGAATTAAGTGTAAATGAATCAGAAACATGTGGATTAAATTTCCCTCAGAATACACATGGGTTTAAGTATTCAGAGGGAAAGTACTTGGGAAAGTGTATCCTGAATTTTCCTGAACACAAATATGTTTGAAAAAATTATCTCAAATTTAATTTGGCAGATCTGAAGCACTGCTACGCTTCTCCTCGCCAGGTCAAATGACGTGATAAATAAACGTCCACACCTAAGCCGCGTGGTTAAAGGGGAACACACAGCTCTGCTGCTCGGTGATATGACTAGTATATGGAGTGTGCCGTGAAGAGAGGGCACAGGCCTGGGGCTTGTCTGTGTTCCCACTCACAGAGGGTTTGTTTGTGTTTGATTTTTCATATGAGAGAAGAACATTGTAATGATTTCCACTACCACCCCCACCCCCCAATCATTTTATTCCCATCGCAGAAACCCTCAGGGAGAATCTACTGTGTGTGACAAAGAAATATGTCTTTGCTCTGTGTTACAGACCTTGGATGGCATCCAGGTCTCCCCTTTTCCCCCCGAGGCCAGCTCTCATCCGTTTGTGATTTGCATTTCATTGCCATACCCTGAACCCAGTGAGAAGTTGTCTGAACCAGCAGAATGGTGAGAACTAAAAGTCGCAAGCAAGCAGGCTCCATTTTCCAGCTCATTCTGCACAGAGTCTGCATTGCCAGAAATCTAAAGCCAAATTTGATTTAAAATTTATACAAGAAAAGAACATCGATACTAGTACACTCAGTATCTCTTCTCTTCCCCTTTCCCAAGACCCATCTCGGCTTGGGAACCTCTATTTTATGCTTAATTTAGTTTTGGATGGCTAATTATTATCTTTTCTCTCTTTTCCCCTACTCTTATTTAATCTCATTGTTTATTTTCATGATATCCTGATTTTCTTAAACTCTCTTTACTCGTGATTCTTTAACTTGCAAAACTGAACAAAGACAACTTTTAAAATGTAAGCAGTAAGAATTTGAAAAAGAAGGAAGAAGGAGTAGGGTCAGGAAGAGCAGTGTAGTGTTCAAAGAAAATATTAATTCATCTGGAAGGTATCATAAAAAATACACAGATTATTCTTCACATAGAGAAAGAAGAACCCTGTCCTGTACATTATTATTCTTATAAACGCTAATGAAAGAGTTATATGAAAGATTTCCCTTTTTTAAATGAAGTCATTCCTGATATTTAGATTGGTTAGCTAACGCTACAAAACAAGGTTGCTAATTTAAAGACAAATATTTCTCCTAATCTGCACATCTATGTTTTTAATTGCTACAAAAGTGTCTCTGTGAGAAAGTTCTACTGGCACCTCAAAATAAAACGTAAGCTACTTCCTCACCTGTATTTCCTACCTTTGTCAAGATTATTGAAAGGAGCCACCCTTTCCCATATCCCCATGACTGAGAGGACACAAAAAATGGTCATTTTCTAAATGTTTCTCAATAGCATTTTCTAAATGCATCTAAATAGTTCACACCTGAGCCCCTCTGCTGACATTTTTTTAAAAAATTGTAATAGACTTCATATTTCAGAGCAGTTTTAGATTTATACAAAAATTGTGCAGAAAGTACAGAAAGTTCCCATATACCACCTTCCCACACAGCTTCCCCTATTATTAATACCTTGCATTAATAATACGTGTGGCTCGTTTGTTACAACTGATGAGTCAATATTGATACATTATCTTTAACTAAACTCCATAGTTTAGGGTTCACTCTTTGCATGGTAGTATTGTCCTTTTAATGCTGCGTATCCACCATTGCAGTATCATCTGGAAGAGTTTCAATGCCCTAAAACTCCTGTGCTCCACCTATTATTCCCCCAACCCACCCCCAGAACTCCTGGGATTCAGTGATCTTTTTACTGTCTCTATAGTTTTGCCTTTTTCCAAATGTCGTACAGACTGGCTTCTTTCACTTAGCAATGCCCATTTAAGATTCCTCCATGTCTTTTCATGGCTTCATAGCTCATTTCTTTTGATCACTGAATAATGTTCCATTGTGTGGATATACCTGAGCGTGTATCTAATCCGTTGATCAGTCCATCAACCACACTGCGACCGGAGTGACAGACTAAAATGCACCTCTGAGTGTGTCATGTCACTGCCCTGCTTAAATCTTTCCAAGACTCCACTGCCGAGGATGATGGTTCTCAGGGATCAAGGGGTGCAGGGAGAGGAATTTATTAGAATCTCCCCAGGGAGCTTTTATAATTTGGACAATAAGTGTCTTTCTTCCCTCTGGATTTTGGCATGGTGTAGAAGTGTACAAAGGGTTGGAAAATGTCTCTTGATGATTCTGCAGTAGTCCCTCTCCCCACTTCTCCTGCTCATTTCTCCTTCCTCCAGGGAGCACTCTGGCTTGTAAGATGAAGTCCAAACTCCCCAGGGCTCGGAGGCCTTGCATTTGCTGGTGCCTGGCAGCCCTTCCCTGCTCCACTACGGTCACCCCAAGCTGCTCTCCCATTCCATATGCGTGGTGCCCACTTCTCCCTCCATCTGAAATAGTCTTTCCTTCCTTGCTAACTCCCACTGATCTATCAAGTCTCAACTCAAACATTACCTCCTAAGTGGACAAACCTCTTGCATCAGCTTGGGCATACCTGGCCTTGCTCCCCAGGACTTGGCATGTGTTATTTGCCTCTTTTCCCCAGCCAGGGACTTCTCAAAGGCAACCAGATCTTATGAGTCTTTGTTCCCCATAGTAAATGTTCAACGGTTTTTGAATGAAATGATGCCTTCATTTGTAAATAAATAAATGGGTGTAGGGAATCATGGTAGTCAGGTCTATATGAGCTGAACAAACTGTTTTCCAAACAGTTTGTAATAATATCTGGCTATTGTACAATCATCCCAATTTGGCCACTAAACTATCAGCAATCACCAGACTATGCCACAACCGAGCTAGCTATTTTGATCATCTTAATATGCAAATGTCATTTGTTGATCTAATCACATTTGAAATAAACTCTGCTGCTAACAAGGGTATACCAACTATTATGAATAAAAAATGCTACCACTTTTTGAGTGCTTACTGTGAATCAGGCGTGGCCTCAGGTATTTAATGAGTGCCAATTACTCTTGAAGGCATGTGCTTTTATGGTGCCCACTTCACAGATGAGATACGTGCTCACAGGTAGGCAAGTGACTGAGCTGGGCTCTGAGCACAGGCCAGGGTGGCACAGCCCATGTTCCCAACCAATAGCCTATACCAGACGGTCTCTCATGACAGATGGGGCATTGTGCGGTTTTCACGAGAAACAACAAAAGATCTATCCTGAAGTAGGACCATAATTAAACTGTCTACAGTTCCCATCTTATATTCAGATCAAAAAGACACCACAAATCCCAGTCTCTCCATAGCGGGATTCGGTCACCTCCATTGGTCAACTTACTCATAACCCATAATGGAGGGATAGGGGAGTTGTTTCCACTTGATTGAACTCATTTTTGCTTTCTTCTCCTCAAAACTGGTTCGAAGATGACCTTAATTATTATCTGGAGAGTAAGAAATATGGATGCTTTGCAGCTGGAAAGACACTGGATTCCAGAAAGGATCAAAGAAAAGTAAATCAGTGGAGGACACACAGAACCAAAGAGAATGTGAGAGAGAGGCCAGGAGCCCTAAGGACACTGAAGTGGATGATTTTCCACATGGCTGGCTCCTTCCACACATCTGACTCTTTCCTCAAAAATTCTGAACTTTTGAATAAAAGCAACTAACTTACTTGCCTGTTGATATTCTGTTTATACAAGACAGGAAATCAGGCTTAAAGGAGCTGAAGTAGGCTTCATATAGGGAATGAATAGATGGATCAGGAACCTGGAGAAAGGACCATGTGGACATCAATACACTAAGATGGCTGCTGGAAGATCCTCGCGAGATTTCTCCTGGAAGCCAGGAGAAACTCCAGATAATTCTCCCAGGACATTATCATTGGCCCCACCTGGGGGATTGATGGGTGGGGTAATCAATCAAAACAGGAAACACCTGGGACTCCTCCCATGCCATTAGCAAAGGGGTGGAATAATTAACAGTTCAAAAAGCAGGCACAAATGTCAAATCACCCCTTCTGCTCCTGTTCCTGACCCCTGTTTCCCTCCTGCCCCCCTGCTCCTGCTCCTGCTCCCGGGGGCTTCCGCGCACTGCTGCACTTGGGGCCCTCGTGGCTTCTGCACCTGCTCTCACCATGTCCCCCCTGCGCAGATCAATAGACAAGTAAAACCTGGATATTTATAATCTATAATGGGAAATTGTAGTCTATAAATCAGCCCTATCACTCTTCAGCCCCTTACCCTCTACCAGGGACCCGTGATCTGTTATTTTCTCCCATTTCTCTTCTCTCCCTACCTTAATAAATTACTGGCCTCACTCACCTGACTTGCTCTGAAATTCATTTCTGCAGATTAAATTAAATCTGGTAACAGAGCTGCGAAACATCATTTTAGCCAGACCATCTTGTGTTATTTATTTTTATAATCCTCTGCTATGTCAAAATTCATTTTTAACTAACAATGAAAATTAAAACAATAATTGTTCCTTTTTCTCAAAAGATAGGCTTTTGACTTCTCCATCCCCACCTCCCCGCCCTTATCCCCTTCCGAGAGACCCTCCCCTGGCGCTTTCAGATCTGTATGGAGACCTTTAACCTTGTGGACCAGCGGCTGAATACTTCCCAGCTCATCAGCGGGAAGCCAATGCAAGTCGCTCACCCTCCCTTTGCCTCCATTTCTCCATCTGCAAAATAGCCATAATAATGTGGGCCACCTGCTCCCTCACAGGAAGAATTAATGATATTAGGTTAACGCTGTCAGCTTTCTGAAGAACTCGGTAAATTAGGAGTGAGAGATCCTGCGTGGGTATCAAATGTGATTCCCTAATCAGAGGACTTCGGGGCTGTCCATGTAGCTTCAGAAAAGGGGGATGGGCACACCAGCTTTTCTATTTGTTATTTGAAACGGTGCCCAAAAGAGAAGAGGACAAGACATGACTGAAGGATATGATCGCGACTACCCTTCTGGTGACTGTCCATTGAACATCTGTACAAGGCGGGGGGAGGCGGGGAGGGGGTGATTATGGCAACATGGATTGCGCGAGTCCATTATCATTAGCGCGTTATTTGGTGCTGAAGGCCCTGAAAGGACAGGTCAGGCCACAAGGTCTTTGTTAAAGGCAGAGCACCCCCTCCCACTCCATTCCATGCCATCCTAAAGGGAGCTGTGGGGCTGCCTTTCTCTCCGTCTCCCTACCCTACCTCCACTAACACCCCACCCCTGCCCCACCCCTCCTTTGTGAGTTCACAAACTGTTTCTGCCAATTTAAGCAAAAATGTTCCGTGAGTAACAGGGCCACAGTAATTAATTTTGCTCCTTGACTAGAAGGTGAAAAGCTTTTTATTATGTAAATTATAAATGTCCTGAAGGGGAACTTTATCTCTCTCTCACCAATGAGCCCATCAAGCTGCCTGAATCAGGATTTTTTTTTTTTTATGTTTATTAGTCTAGGGGGGCCAGTTAGGAGGTTTCATAGCTTCTAAGTGCTGACATTTATCTATTGCTTCCAAATAAACCTAGTGGCAGGGAGCCACGGTGGATCACTAAATATGGAGAGGATGGTGGGGTCGGGGGAGGCGGTGTGGAGGAAGTCCAGCGGTCCACAGACAGGCGGGAAGCAAAGTGGAGCAACCTCTGAGACCCAAAGCAACGTGGGAACCCACCATTCCCCACCCTGAGGGCTTTTTGTCTCTTCCTCCCTCTTATTTTTAATCCCGGACCCCCTCCCGTTATTCCTTCTCACCTGAGTCCGTCTTTGTCAGTGACTAATCCTCTCTGGGGCTGAGGATGCCCTCTTCTCTCCTCACCCTGACCAGGATTCCCAATGGTACTACCTGGGATCTTTGTTTGGGGACCATTCTTGTTTTCAAAAGGGAATTTAAAACCCTGAGGATTGTGGTGTGATCTTTTGATATTTATTAAGAAATGCAAGAGAAGGATTTGGATTATTTATCATTACTTCTGGTTGTTGGGCAGTGTTTCCTTGGACACTGGACTACAGGGGCCTTTATAAAAGGGTCACAACTTTATAAGGGGTGGCAAAGCCGTCCAGCAGGCAAGAGCGAGAGTGTCTGGACTTGGCTTGACAGAGCAGGACCTGAGGACCGCCTGTGGTGGTGGAGAGACAAAGGAGAAGGGGGAGCAGTGGTGTGGCAGAACCTGCTAATTGTTCCCCAATATCCATTCTCCCCTCTTCCATAGTAATACGATTTTAAGCTGGGCACTCTGACGGTCAGAGTAAAGACTCTCTTTCCCAGCCACTTTTGGAGCTGGGTGTGGCCATGGGGTCAAATTACAGCTAAAGGGATGCGAGTGGAAGGAATATGTGCATCTTCCAGAATGTGTCCCCAAAGGGAAGTGCATGCCCTCTCCTAGCCACTGTTCTCTATCCCCATGGGCTGCACTGTGAGTAAAACGGTAAGTCATCTTGGATGATGGGTACCAGGGTTGGGTGGAGCTGCAGATGGAAGCAGCCCAGGCCTTTGCTACATGGAGCCACCAGACCAGATCATGCCTCGACTTGTATGCAAGAAAGGAATAACTACTATCTTATTTAAGCCATTATTTTAAGCCATATCCCAACTGAAACAAGTTGTTTCCTAGGGAGACTGCAGGGCCTTAAAATGCTTCTGTCTTCTCCCAACCTAGCGGTGTGGGGACCCTATTTTGCAGATTGGGGGACTTAGGAATCTCATGAATCTTTCATGAGTCCATGTCCTTCTATACGACTTCCTAGGTTGATGTTAATTAAAAATTAAAATACACACACACA
>JAQZBX010028522.1:0-27773 GCA_029593785.1 Cabassous unicinctus | reverse complement strand
AAAAAAAAGGGCTTTCATACAGGAAAAGACAAGGAACTTAAAGCTCGGGAATTGCTTCTATAACTGTGAGGCAGGCTTACTGGAGGAAGATGTATTAGAACTCCACTTTTTAAACTTTTGAACAGCTTTATTTTGGTATAATGTAAATAACATAAAGTTCATCCATGTAAAGTGTGTAATTCAATGTTTTTTTAATAGATTTACAGAGTTGTGGACACATCACCATAATCTTAGAACATTTTTTACCACCCCCAAAAGAAATCTTAGCCATTTCCCATACCCCCCCCACCACCATTCCCTTTCCCACACCCACTAGGCAGCCACGAATCTACTTTCTGTCTTCATAGATTTGCCTCTTCTGGACATGTCATATAAATAGGACCATACAATACGTGGCCTTTTGTTATGGAAGTACTGTTTTGAGTGCTTAAAACTCCATCCAGTCTCTGTATATGCAACTACCAGGGATTCTTTAAGGCCCCTTCTCACCCTCCCACTGTGCTCACTGTATTCTATAGGAATATTTTCTCCTCTTAATTCACAACCTCGTTTGGAGTGTTTAAAAGGCACTCGTCATAAGCAGCATGGCCCCTCTCTGCTGAAGCTCTTTCCGTGGATCCCTCACCTATGACTCCTTAGGGTGGCATCTTGCTGGCGTACTTCTTGGGCTCCCCCCACCCACTGTGTCCAGCGCGGTTTTCTGCTTGAAGTGGGTAATCGGTTTATGTGTGTTAAAAGAAAAAATGACTCATGGGGATGTTCTCAGACTTTCACGGAAAAAAAAAAAAGATTCAGAAGAAAGCACAAGAAAGCAAACAAAATCAAGAATAGGAACAAAGATAAAGCAGGGAATGTGAGCGTTAGAATCCAAAGGGTTGGCTGCTGCCGATCAGGTGCTGTCCTCGTGATGTGACTAGAGGGACATTAAAAGGACCTTGGGAGGGCTCCAAACCCCTTTAGGAGCTTTGAACAACCAGCAATAAATGACAGAAACATCCTTCTAAAAGCTCCAGAAAACAGTAAAAGGATTGCAGTAACACGGTGAGTGCCTAATCAAAAAGGCCACTTAAAAGTGGTAGGACATCATGCATCCTGGCTGGCCCCTTCCCCTCTCCTTCATGGGCTCAACACAAAGCTGGCCATTTTGGATCTCTGGTCCTGGTTCTAGAGGGTGTACAGTAACCTCATGCATATACTGAGAACATGTATATCTGCCCCAATCTGTCTGGTGGTGGCCTGAGGGCCTTGCTGTCCCAGAACTTACCCTGTGTGTAGAAGGTGGATCGTAGACCTTTCCTTCAGGACACTGTGGGAGAGTAGTCAAGTCCTGCTGACTGGGGCAAGAGATTGTTGGCTGTAGGACATACAGTGCAGTGCCTGTGGGGGACATTTAGAATTGAGTAAAGGGTTGGGGCATGCCTAGGGCCACATGCTCTTGACTAAGACAAGAGACATGCACAGAAAGGAAGACCCGGTGCTTTGACCTGGAGCTATCTCCAAACTCATTGTACAGATAAACCCTGAAGTACTAGCATGGGTCTATCTGCAAAGACTGGGAAATGAGACACATTAACAGAAATTAAAAATCCCCAGAGGGGTTAACAGCAGATTGGAGCTGGCAGAAGAAAGAACCAGTGAACTTGAAGATAAGACAAGTGAAATTATCCAGTCTGAGGAGCAGAAAGAGGAAAAAATGAAGAAAAGTGAATAGAAACTGAGGAACTGTGGGACATCAAGCATTCCAATATATGTATTATGGGAGTCCCAGTAAGAAGAGAAAGAAAAATAGAGGCAGAGAGAATATTCAAAAACAATAATGGCTGAAAACTTCCCAAATTTAATGTAAGACATGAATGTATACGTCAAAGATGCTTGATGAACTCCAAGCAGGATAAACCTTGTTAAATTAAAAACTTGAACAAAATTTGGTTAGATCTTAGAGAGTTTTATTGAATCAACTCATGAATTGGGGAGATTCCAATCACTACAAAGTAGAGAAGAATTCTGCTGAACAAAGAGAGCAATGGGCTTTTATAGATAGAACTAGGGAGTATACACTGGGAGGAAATTTTCACTGATTAATGCAGACTACATTTCCTAATATGGTTGAGGCAGTGGCTTAGCAATGAGAAAGTCCACTGGCTTAAGAGTAGGGAGGTGGCGATAGCTGATTGGCTGATTTAAATTTTGTTATCTGGGTGAGCTGGGCACTTACAGGGAATAGAAACTTAGATTTTGGTTTTGCTGACATGAAGCTTAGCATGGGTACCTCCATGTTGGCCCTATTAGATTTTATTTATCCATTCCCCCACCACCACCTTTTGATCCATCCCTTGGCCAGGCTGAGGGCTGAGATATGTATTTAAGGCATTACAACCACTCTGCTGACTCTACATGGCTCTTGTAGGGGATTAGCTCTAGGTTACAGATGTCAAGAGGTGGTCATTTTTGTTCTTTTCATATTTCTGTCATTCTAGATGGTCAGTCACCATTTGGTGAGATGGCTGGGTGCAACTATTTAAAACTTTTGAGGGGCTACAGCACACGAGGGAAACTATTAGGATTACTATGAGTTGTAAAATGCCCAATGTTTGGAGGATGCTTCTGGGCCAAGGATCCTAGGACCCAAACCAACTGAAATTAAAGAGACCAAAAAAAACAATTTCAAAGAAGGACTTACTTGTTTGAACCATGTGGCTTTTTTGACTATTTCATATAACTGTATTTTGACTTCCCCAGAAGTGTTTATCCGAGTATAGCAGGTGGTATTGATGACAGCATAAACACGTCCTTGCTCACCCAGCAAGTAGCCAAGCACAATTCTATTATCTAAAATAACTTTAGCTAAAGCATCTAAAGATTTTGTTGCACAGTAATAGCCTTTGCAGTGAATTAGCAATTTTTCCCACTGTTACAGTGAAATTTCTAATCATATTTTCATTGGTGTTAATTACTAACTAAGGTAATAAGAGTCTAACAAAAGAGCTACTTGGCATCAGTGACACCCCCACGGAATTTGCGTTTGGCTTAGGAATGTAAATTAAGCGGGATAGTTCAGTGTGAAGTTTTAGATGTTATGAATATCTAAGGGAACAAGAAGGCATCGAGGGTGCATTATCCCATCATTGTCTAGTGATCTATGTAGGGAGTGGGCCAACCAGTAGAGGTTTTGTTTCTTCTATAAAAAGTAAATCCTGGAGGGGTGTTGTATTAGTCAGCCAAAGGGGTGCTAATGTGAAATACCAAAAATAGGTTGGTCTTTATAAAGGGTATTTATTTGGGGTAGAAGTCCACAGTTACCAGGCCAGAAAGCATAAGTTTCTTTTCTCACCAAAGTTCATTGCCACGTGTTGGAGCAAGACAGCTGCTGATGTCTGCCTGGGTTCAGGCTTCTTGGGTTCCTCTCTTCCCGGGGTGTTTCTTTCTGGGCTTAGCTCCTCTGGTTCCTCCACAAGGTCAGCTGTAGACTATCAGGCGAACAGCTCACTTCTCTTCTCCTGGGGCCTTCTTTCCAGCATCAAAACTGCTTCTCAAAAACGGCTTCAACTCTGTTCTTTGCCTTGCCTTTTATATTCGATTCCCCACCCACCAAGGGGTGGGGCTTAACGCATTACTGACGTGGCCCAGTCAACACCCTAATCATAACTTAATCCTGCCCAGATTAACAGATCAGTTTACAAGCATGATCCAATTATATTTTTGGAATTCATAATTACATCAAACTGCCCAACTGTAACAGGTGTCAATGTCATCTTGGGGACACCTCTGGAAATACCAAGTGAGTCCATTTGCCATTTTCATTATACTAGAAGTTGTTGCATCTTGCCAGGTTGCCCAGGTGTGTAAGGAAGAAAGGTGAACACCTAATGGCTGTGCCGTTATCTTCAGTTTAGAATATAAATGAAGGCTTTCCTGACGTTTTTACAAATGTGAGGCAGGGGAAATCAGCTCCTGTGGTGCGATTCTGACTTGACAGAGAAGAGAGAGCGATCATGGAGGAGTAGTGTTTTAAAGGTGGCATCTGGGACCTGACCATGATTAGTCATGGGTAAAACAATCGGGTCTCTGGTATCATGTACAAATCATGGTTTGTGACAACAGATTGAACAATCAGTTGGATTGCCTCCTTTTCCAGTGGCCTGGGAAAATCAATTGAGAGTATTTTCTTTCTAGGCCATGGCCAGAAGGAAGAAAGAGACAAACAAGAAGAGTTTAAACATTTTTTGGTGGTAGAATTGTCTAAGCAAGATGGAAAAGGTGCGCAAAAGGGGTGTGGAAACAAAAGAATTGCAACAATAACCGTAAAGAGTAATAAGGTCTTGTTATGTGATCTTGGGTGGAAGCTGCTCACCTCATGAAGCCATCTACTTCTTGTTGTAGTATAATGTAGTACTTGTTTTAGTCCTACATTTTAGTTGCAGTACTCTGGTTTGATAACAGGTCCAACGGTTGGAAGGCAGAGACTTTTTAAGTTGTGAGATGTGAACCCAAGGCTCAATATCTTTTTGTTTGACTGCAGTGTCAGTTGTTTAGACTACACGGTAAGGTCCCTTTCAAGCATGGTTCAAGGGCTATTTTGTGTTGATGTTGCTTCCAGTGCATCCAACTGCCAGAAGTTAGGGAGAAAGGAGTCTAAGGGAGCTCTGGATCTGGAATGCATCCCTTGCCTCTTGGAGGTAACCTTTTCAATAAGTCATTAGAGATTTACAACATTGAGTTATCTCCTGTTGGGGAAGGAGGGGATAAATGTTAAGATGGAGGCCAATTGACAGAGGTCTTCCAGTGATATTTCAAATGGAGAAAGTTTATGTTTCCCAAAAGATGTGTTTCAAATGGCCAGAAGGGAAAGCAGAAGAACTTTAGGCCAAGGTAACCTGGTTTCTTCAGTTAATTTAGACACTTTAAGTTTTAACATGCTATTTGTGCTGTTTACCTTTACAGAGGATTGAGGGTGGTAGGGACAATGCTAATGCCAACTTGTGTGTAGAACCTTAGAGTTTTAATGACCTGCCCAGTAAAATGAGGGTCTTGGTTATTAGAAATAATTAAAGGGATTCCCCAGGCGGGAACTATGTTTTCTAAAAGTATAACGGTTGTAGCATCTGCCTTATGGTAAAGAAAGGCCTCTGTCTATTTAAATGTTTGAGCCTAACTGATTTATGAATTATCTTAACTTGCTCTTTTAAAATATTTAGCTTATTTATTACTGTGCCAGACATTACCATAAATGCAACCATTGCTTATGGGCAGTCAGGGTATCTAGAGTCTGTCTGTTTTGTGAGAACACTGATGCTAGACTTTTAACTTCAGCTTGGAGGACCTGAAGGGCATTTAGGGTGGTATTAAAGCTCTGTTTCAGAACCTGAGACTTAGAACTGCTCGCTCCAGGTCACGTGTTCGTAGGGAAGTAAGGTGATGTGTATAAAGGAGTGGAACCCTGTGTTACGGTAGGTCAAGGGATTGAGGATATTATCCCTCTTTTGTCAACTTGAGGCCCGGAATATAAAAGATACTAAATTAGCTTTCCGACTGGCATTTAGGGTAGACAATATATGCAAGATCACAGGACCCATTCTAATTTACAGATAGGTAATAAAACCATGCAGTTATCTGCAGTTTATAAAGGGGATGCAAAATAGATCAGACAATGGGAGCAGAATCTGATAACTCACAGGGGTGTGCTATAGTTTTCCACTGAAATAAAAAATTTTCTCTACAGTCACCCTCCTTTTGATCAAAGATAACCTCAAAAAGATAATTCTTAATTATAAAATAAGGCTGGTTTCATTAGATTTGGCCTGGTTATTTACACAGGTGCAGCAAGAATGGCAATTTACCATGTAGGCTCTTTCACGTTTGCCTTGCTGGTAGTTTTTATAAGGAACTTCTGATTGGACTCTTAAGAGCCTCTTGAGGCTAGGAAGCCAAGCCAGGAACTTGACACCAGATTTCACCTGTAGTTCAAAAAGTAACATTCTTGGGCAGCAGATATAGTTCAGTGGTTGAGCGCCTGCTTCCCAAGTACGAGGTCCTGGCTTCAATCCCCGTTACCTCCTAAAAAAAGAGTAATTTTCTTTACTGACCTGTAAGACTGTGAACCCTGGAGCTAGGTACCAACTGCTTTTTCCCTAGAAGGTTTTGTAAACATTGGCTTCATAAAGTTAACTTTGGATTCTTCAAAGTGTCTGGTTACATCTGATGAAATGAGCATTATTCTTAAAGATGATATACCAGGCAAAGCTTCTGATACATAACCAATTTCTCCAATTATGTCCTGTTAACAAGGATGACAGATTCAGATTGAATCTATATAAACATTTTGCCATAAAAATAAGAATATTCAATAAGAGTTTCCAAATTCTGGATGGTCCAGGCAGGGAGAAAAAAAATTAATGTTTTATGAGTTAGAGATAGCTTAAGGGAAAAGAGTAAGGGATTTCTCATATCTAGAAAATAGAACATTAAAATGTCAGCAGCAATCCAAACAAAATTATAATCATTCTTTATCAGTCCATCTAGTCCTAGGTAATTAGTTCTCGTTCTGCTTAACCTTGTGTTAGAAATCTCATGACCCATTGGTTTCTTGGCTGGAATTATGGAATGTTGATTTTAGTCCAGTAGGATGGTCTCAATTATTTAAGCAATGTCATTAGAAGCCTGTGCCCCAGAGTACCTGGCATAGATATTTCTATGAGTCTATGAGACAGTTCTTTTCCTTGAAGATGAAGCACTCTGGCCTGTAACTGGTTGCAAGTATTTTCAAGTAAGCATCTGTGGATGACAAAAGACTTAAAACATCCATTGTTAACTTCTACGCTTTCATAAAATTCTAATGAAAATGCGTTACAAAAAAAAATGTGATTAAGAAGGAAATTTGGTTGCTTTTGTGACATGTAACATTTTTTAAAAAAAAGAATAACTGAAATTATAACCAATAACACTATACCATTGTCTTCTATCAGGCAGATCAGTACTAGGACATCTCATGGACAGTGTGGATATTGACAAATCTTTAGGAACTTGATACAATTTCTGAAATGTTTATATTAATTGCATTTTACCCATATAAATTGAACTTACAGATGGTTAGAAAATCCTTTTTAATTTGACAACACTTTCCATGTAACTTATAACATATCAAATAAACTTAATTATTTCTAGCACTTCTGTTTGTACAAGGTGAAAGAACAAATCCTTCATGATTTTCCAGGGGCCTTCTGGAAAATCCCAAAGATAGTTTGAGATCAATAAGATGTTATTTAATGTTTGATTTTGGGAAGGCAAACTGTCAAAATTTGTTAGGGTTGCACATTTTGTTAAATAGGGAAGTGGGCTACTGTGAAATATTTTTTTTCCCTATTTAACCAAAGTAACAATAAAAGATTTTAAAAGTAAATAAGAGTTAACATGATTGTAAAACACACACAGACACAGACACACACTTAGTTTTTTTTAAAAGTGAAGACTTGTTTTCTAAAACAATAAAGGATGATAAAGTCAATATAAATATGAATAAAGATATTATTCTGATAAGACATAGAATCTTTGCTTTCTAGGCAGTTTATTCTGATGGTTAAGAAAAACTTTTTATAACCTCTGGCTAAGAGCAGACCAATAACCAAGAAAAACTGTTATTTTAACAGAAAGAAAACCAAATTCTAGTTTTACGTGAAGATACTGTCTGATAAGAAAACTCTTAAAAATCTCATAAGCCTATCAAATCTTAGCCAACTTTGACCAAGACAAATAAAATTTCTTTTCCATAAACCTTTTACAACTTTTTATATCTATTCAGGTTTTGTCCTACACATTCCTGCTTCTTATTCTGTGACAGCCAGTCATTTTACTTTAGGAAAAAAGCACTTTTTTTTCTTAACAAACACATCTTTCACACTTTATATATCAACATATCTTAAGCTTCCAAAATGACCTTTGAAACTGTTTTTAGACAAACATCCTACAAAACATACTTATTCTTACAATAATGTTTGTCAGAATAATAACTCAATTTAGTTAAATACAAATTTACATTTTTCATCATATTACCAATTTAATAGATAAAATGGTAGCTTATTTTATCAGAAAACCTGTATAAATTTAGGGAGAACATACCCAAGTAAAATAAAATTGTGCTTGTGTTATACTTAACATTGATAAAATTTAGAAGGAATAGCTGTTTTTATTTAACTGACAATATTAAAATAGTCTCATTTATCAAAGGTTTATCTGAATTATGTGACCTTGAATTTTAAACATTTGTTTTAGTTCTACAAATACTTTGTTTTCAATGGGAATATTAGAAGTTTGGTTTCATTAATTCCCAGGACGTTAGGGGTATTAATTTATATATAAGCACTTATTTATTTTTAAGCCAATTTGAGTAGAGCTCTTTTAAGAAGTTTTAGATGTTAATTTGGTAATACGATGCAGACGTAGGAAAATATTATACAACAAACATACAGATAGG
Source organism: Cabassous unicinctus (assembly GCA_029593785.1). Taxonomy (NCBI): domain Eukaryota; kingdom Metazoa; phylum Chordata; class Mammalia; order Cingulata; family Chlamyphoridae; genus Cabassous; species Cabassous unicinctus. The sequence continues at coordinate 19,306 of JAQZBX010028522.1, read as the reverse complement.
CACAAATAAATTTCAGCTTTAATTTTAAAAATTTCAGCCATGAGTCAGACATAAAAACACAGAAACACAGAAAATATAGAAATACAAAACTCACTGGTTTTTATAAACTATTTTAGAGTCTTGCAATGTTTTTTGTAGATTCTGAGTACCAATTAAAATAGGTATCCTATTTGGCCTAATTCAGGAGGCTGTTTTTTAAGTGTACTTCTAAGATGAGTAATCTCATTCAGCTGAAAAATTCTCCATAAAGGCCATTGTACTTCTAAGTTATCCTTAGTGTGTTCTGCCATTGAGTTAAGTAGGCACAACTCTGTGCCACATAACTCTTAAACATAAAAGGTGATGTGACACCAGCTGGGGGAGTGTCCTCAGAATTTGGGGATCCCATAGCACACCAGCAGCAAAACTGATGTGGACCCCACAGTGGAAATGCTGTGACACCAAAGGGTGAGGACTCAGGTCCCTTATAAGTGACCTTCCTGCCAAGAATAATCTGCCTGTTAACCCCTGGACAGGAACTCAGTGAGACTGGAGAGCTCGAAAACAAAAAGAGTGGCGCTCAGACCTGAGAGGATCTCACTGACTAAAGAGACAATGAGAGGGACAGTGAATATAATGGGTTCCAGTAGGCATCACACCTGTTGTTCAGGTTATTCACACAGTCATCAGCAGTTTCCTTCCGGTTCCTTCGTGGTTGCCAAAATAACTATTAAAATAAAAACTTGAGCAAAATTTGGCTAGGATATCAGAGACTTTTATTGAGTCAATTCATGAATTGGGGGAGAGTCCAATCACCACAAGGTAGAGAGGAATTCCGCTGAACAAAGATAGCAATGGGTTTTTATGGCTAGAACAAGGGAGTACATTGGGAGGAAACTTTCACTGGTTAATGCAGACATTTCCTAATATGGTTAGTGCAGGCAGTTGCTTAGCAATGAGGAAGTTCTCTGGCATAAGAATAGGGAGGTGGTGATAGCTGATTGGCTGATTTAAATGTTGTTATGTGGGTGAGCTGGGCATTTACAGGGAATAGAAACTTACTTAGATTTTGGTTTTGCTGACATGGGGCTTAGCACAGGTGCCTCCATGTTGGGCCTACTAGATTTTATTTATCAACCCAAATAGACCCACACCGCACCATGTTATAATCAAACTATCAAATGACAAAGATAAAGAGAGAATTCTGAAAGCCACAAGAGAGAAGCAATGTGTCATGTACAAGAGAGCCTCAATAAGATCAACTGCCTATTTCCCATTGGAAACCATAGAGGCCAGAAGGCAGTGGGAAGACATGTTTAAAGTGCTGAGAGCAAAAAACTGCCAACTAAGAGTTCTGTATCTGGCAAAAACATCTTTAAAAAATAAGAGAGGAATTAAGACATCCCCAAATAAACAAAAGCTGAAAGAGTTCGGCACCACAAGAAATGCTAGAGGGATTTCTGAAGGCTGAAAGGAAAGGACACTAGACAATTGACTGAAGCCACATGAATATGATGATAAAGATAATGGCATGGGTAAATATAAATACCAGTACTATTATAGTTTTTATTTGTAACTCTACTGTTTGCTTTTCATAGTATCTAAAAGGCGAGTGCATAAAATATAATGGCAAATCAATGGTTTTGGATTCATAATGTATAAACATGTAATCTGTGACAAGAACTACATAAAGATGGGGGCACAGGAGTATAAGAAGATAGTTTATGTATGCTATTGAAGTTGTTAAGTTGGTATCAAAGCAAACAGGGTTATTATAGATTTAGGATTAAATTTAAGCTCCATGGTAACCACAAAGAAAGTGTCAGAGAATATGCAAATTCAGAGAGACAGAAAGTAGAGTGCAGGCTACTGGGGTAGGGGTCAGAAGCAATGGGGAGGTAATGCAAAATAAGTGTAGGATTTCTGTTTGAGGCGAAGGGACAGTGGTAGAAAGGAATGGTGCTGAGGGTACTGCAACATTGTGAATGTGATTAATCCCACTGAATGGTAAGCTTGGGAGAGGTTGAGATGGGAAGATTTATGTTGTATGTATGTCTCCACAATTACAAAAGAAAGAGAAACTAAAGATATAATGACAATTAAATGCAATGCATGTTATTGGATGGGATCTTAGAGGAGGAAAGGCTCAGAATGACATTTTTGGGATGCAAGAAAAAATTGGAATATAGAATGTAAGCTTTATATCAACATTAAAGTTTCTTGACCTTGATAAATGCACTTAAGGTGGTTACATATGTGGCTATCCTTGTTCTCAGGAAATGTATATGGAAGTATTGAGGCACGGTAGTTAATATAGGGGAAAAAGGGAAGACAGGGCAGACCTGGCAGAAAACATGGCCACAAGACCCCACCCCAGAAACCTCTTGAGGGATCTCGCGAGACCTGGCCAAGATATCCCATTTGGAACTCTTTCTGGGGTCAAAGAGAAGCCCAGGATAACCCCAAAAAGGCCTTCTCATTGGGCCCCTGAGGCTAACAGAAGAGCAAACAGCTGTGGCCCCTCCCCAACATTATGAAAGGGGAGGAGGAAAGGTTTTAAAAGGCCTCGGCCGGGCCCCCACACGTGTCTCACCTGCAGCATGCCTGCAGCCCGTGTCTAGGGCCGTGTACTCTTTTCTTGTTTCTTTTCTCTTTACTCCCTTGCTTACCCTATGGTGTGTCTGTTGCAGGATTTCCTCTAGGTTCTTGGCTATGTTACAAAAAAGAATTTAAGAACATGCCAGTTTAGTTAGGCCAGTAGTTTATTAAGAAAATGAAAGAAGAGAAAGAAGATAACAAATTATGGATCCCAGGTATACTTGTGGGCTAGTCCAGGCAGGGAGAGGGAAAAAGGGCAAAAACGGGTAAAAAGGGCTAATTTGCAGATTACAAGTCCCCATTACAGATTACAAATTCCCATTACAGATTGCAAGTCCCCAGATGTACTTGTGTGCTGGTCCAGGCAGAGAAAGAAAGGGGGAAAAAAGGGGAAAAAGTTGATTTAGCTTCTGTGTTGGCTTTTTAAACCATTAATTATTCCTTTCACTTGCTAATTTCGGGGAGGGGTCCCAGTTGTTTGCTGTTTTGATTGGTTACTTCACCCATCAATTCCCCCAGGGGGCCCAATGGCAAGGGCCCTTGAGAATATCCGTGGCTTTTCTTTGATCCCAGAAGAAATCCCGTTCCAAGTGGGGAATTCTCACAAGGTTCTTCCAGCAGTCATCTTATGGGGTCCTTTCTCAGGGACCGTTCCTGTGGCCACGTGTTTCATAGCCATGGTTTTCTGCCAGGTACCAGATTTGTCTTTTTATTCCCTAAACTCGCCTGCCTCATGTCCTTAAATTCTTGTATGCGACATAAGCCAAGAAACTAGAAGCCCAGAACCCAGAGCCTTCCACCAACAGTATTATATGTTCAAGGAGTATGATGTGTGCAACCTATTCTCAAATGATCAGAAAATAGAAGTGTAGATCGATAGATTATAAAATGATATGCAGAAAGTGGCAAAATGTTAAAATTGGTGTATCTGGGTATCTGGGTGATGTGGGTCTGTTGGAGTTCTCTGTATAGGTTTGTGTTATTTTTGCAACTGTCCTATAAATTTGAAATTATTTCAAAATGAAAAGGTAAAAAAAAAAGTGCTTGCTCCAGCGGCATATATACTAAAATTGGAAATTTACAGAGAAGATTAGCATGGCCCCTGAGCAAGGATGACACACAAATTCTTGAAGCATTTCATATTTTTTAATAAAGAAAAAAATTGTTAAAAATTTTTTGGAAAAAAAAAAAAAGGCCCTGGGCCGCAAAGGCTCTCCCACCTACCTCCAGTAGCAATTGAAAGAACATATTAGTCACTCCTTTAGCTGAAGGTATTAACCACCTCCATTAAAATGCAAATGTCAGCACCTGGGAGAGTGGCAGATAGAGCTATTATCAGCCATTTCTACCTCAGCTCCAGTCTGAGCTCTTTGAATACTTCCTGTTCCCTGAGGCCCAGAGCTCAGAGGTTTGGGATTGAGGATGGGGTCTGGAAATATCTATGGCGGGGTTCCCCAGATGGCCAATTGCAAATTTCCTTGGTTTTCCAAACCAAGGAAGCCAGAGCTCTCGAGTACAAGGGCTGACAGCCTTAGTTCCTCTTCAGAGCTCATGGTGCAGGGCGCCGAGTAGAGGATGGCACCCAGGGATTTCAGCCATCTGTGCCTCAGAGGCTAAGACACTAGACCCCAACCCCCCATGGATGACCTGCCCTCAAGATGCCCGTCGCTCCACCAGAGCTACTCTCTGACTTGGGATAGTAATGAGTTCTTCGTGGGAAATGCAGGCCATCTAGTTTGAAGTACAGGATTTGCTCGCAAAATGAGAATGTCCAGATGTCCAGGGGAGGTTGACACACTTTGTGGAGTCATTTTTACCCAACTGTAGGAATGGGATGATCTTCAAGATCTTTTCCACCCTTGAGAGAGCCTATGGTCCTTAGAGTTCCGTAACTCTTGAAGAATTCATTGCAGACAGGGCTCTCCTGAGCAACACTGTTCAGTGGGCAAAGCTCATCCCTGGTCCCCAATTCCTGACGGGGCCTTCATTTTGCTCTCCTCTCTATCGCTCCTGGTACCATGCCCTCCTCTCCCCAGAATCTCCCATTCTACGGTTTCATTCACCTTAGGAGATTCTCAGTGGTCCCAAGTGTTCCCTCCTTACTCTTCCTAACTCATCCCCACTCTTAAACAGCAAAGCATCCATTCTCTTAATGTCCCAACCTTGGCTGGTTACTAGTGGGGGAAATGTGTTGATTAAACTCAGTCACGCTGACTTGCTAATGACCGACAGTTCAAACATAAGGCATTCAACTTCCAGGGGTATCTGCATCTATTTTCGTAAACTGCTTTACTGAGATTAATTCACATACCATAAAGTTCACCCATTAAAAGTGTGCAATTCAATGGTTTTTTTAATATATATTTAGTTATACAATCATACCATAATCTTATTTTAGAACATTTTCATCACCCCAAAAAAGAAATCTGGTATGCATTAACAGTCACTCCCCATTCCTTCTCTTCTTCAGGCCTAGGTAACTATTAATCTTTCTGTCTCTATAAATTTTTCTGCATTTATTTGGAAAGAAAATGATTGTCAGCCCAAAGCACTATTATTTAATGGTGGAATTTTAAGCAGTATGGGGTAGGGGAAGGTATTTTTGGGTAGGGGAGTATTACCACTACCTACTTCTATAAGCATTAATCTACAAGAAGGCAGGGGGAGTGAAGAATGACAGTCTTGAAAGGTTACTGAGGCACAAGGGGGAAGGTGGCTGGTGCTAGGGAAGGGGATGATTGCAGGAGGTCTCCCAAACGGCTCCCTGTGCTCTGGGGTCTGCAGTCACCACCTGTCAAACCAAGTGCTCCTTTCAGAGAGAGGCAGAATTGAATGTGTGAAGCTTGGGATGGTCCTCTGGTCAGTGCCCTATCTGATGATGACATTCTTTTTACACTTGGCCATTTCCAGGAGATCATTCTGAAAACCTCTGCCTTTGGCTCCCGTGACCCCATCTTCTCCTCTGATTTGAGGATCTCTCCTCTGGTTTATGCAGGGTTGACTCCTGTTTTGCCTCCTCAGCCCTTTTCTTTTCTCTCTCCAAGGGCCTTCTCCAGTCAATGGTGTCATTCCCATTATCACGTCACTCTGGAGGCAAATCTACCCTTGCTCTGCAACAGCTTTCTAACTGGTCTCCTTGGGCTCCTGGATTTTGCTTTTACAATCTAATTACATCATTGCCAGAGTTTGCTCTCAAAAACGTAAGGGACTAGGACACTCCCATTCTCAAATTCAGGGGCTCCTCATTGTCTTTAAACTCAAGTCCAACCCACTTTTCCAGCTTCACCCATCATTGTAAGGCCCCTCCCCACACATCTTAGATTCCATTCTGCTCACTATTCTCCAGATGTACTATTTGTTTATCCAACAAACTACTCTTGTGCATGTGTCAGGCTCCAGGCTAGGCACTGGAGCTCACAAATGGATAAGACACCAACTCTGCCCTCAAGGAGTTCAGCAGGCTGGGAAGACAGTTCTGTGAATAAGTCACGATAATATGTGACAAGTACCATTAGAGAGATAGTCAAGGTGTGCTGGGAGCCTGTTAGGAATTTGAACTGTGGGGGGAAAGGGTAATTTAGGCAGAGGCATCAAAAGCAGGTCAGGGTGGCCAGAGGGCAGGATGCACATGAAGTGGTGGACTGTGAAATCTGGCATGTAGAAAGAGGCTGTTTCATGGACAGTGTTCAGTGGGGGTGTGACATGATCAGATGGCAGCAGAGTGGAGGACACATTTGAGGGCAGAGAGAGAGGAGGAGGGACAGCTGGCAATTTTTCAGGCAAGGAGGAAGAGGCTCTGCACAAAAGTATAAGTAAGAACGTGGAAGAAGAAGAGATAGATGTGAAAAGACAAGGGCAGAGGTGGCCGGACTTTGGGAACTGGGATAGAAGAGGAAGAGAGGCCACCAATCTAAGATCAGGGAGCTCAAGGGATGGCAGTTCCACCAGTGGAGGGGAAACAGAGGGAAGAGCAAGCTTCTCCAGAGATAAGCTTAGCTTTAGACAAATTGAATTTGCGGTGCCGGTGGGTACCAAGGAGCATCCATAGGGAGCTTTCCGGTGGACAGGGCAAATGTAGTCTTGGAACTGAGCTGGGAGGCAATAAAAAAAATGTGGTTATTCTTTGGCCCAGAAATTCTACTTGCAAGAATTTCTCCTAAGGACATAAGTATGTGTGTTAAGATTTATCTACAAAAATGCTCATTGTATATAACAGTAAAAGAGTGGAAACTTTTTATAAACTCAGTGACAGTGAAAAATGTCTAACAGTAGGGGATTGGTTAAATAAATTATGCTATATCCATGCACTGGAATTTTATTCAGACGATAAAAAGGATATTGTAGATGAATGCTTATTGACATGGAAAAACATCTACAGTATTTTGCTGAGTTGGAAAAAAAGCAGGCTATAAAACTATTTCTGGAGTAACAGTGCCATTTTTTGGTTAAGAAAAAAAATACGATGTTAATAATGGTTCTTTCTAGGTCGTATGATTATGAATGTTTTTCTTTTTCCCTCTTTTTTTAGTTTTTCTATATTCAACATATATAGCTTTTGCTATAAGATGATGCTTATTTTTAAAAAAATGAATAAAATTAAAAGGAATAACTTAGGGCAAGTTCAGGGAATGAGTAGAGGATCAAGGATGGAACCCAATGATCCCAATACCTCTGGCCATCTGGCCTCTGCTGTCCCAAGTTTCCCACCTCATATTTGCTACATGGCTGCATGGTGGAATGCAAGGAGCAGAAACTTTGTAGGTAGGTTCCATTCTGTTGCATACTGTGGGCCTCAGGCAAATTTTTTTATTCTCTAAGTCTCAGTTTTCTCATCTTTTTAGTGGGGAGAATAACACCTTCCTTAAAATGGTTATATAACAATAAAATAACACCTAGAGACATACAATAATAATGATAAAGATTAGTCCACCTTCCTCCCTTTTTATTTATTCATCCTTTCCTACTAGGCCCAGATTTGACCTCCATAGTCATTTTTGACCCTCACACTAGGAATTAATTATTCCTCTCTGACCACCCAAAGTGCTCTGTTTGGACCTCTGTTGAAAGCTGACTGCGTTTTGCTCTGAACTGGAGCTAGTGGCTCCAATTTCCTTCCCCTGACTGTAACAAGCTCCTGGAGGGCAGGGACTAGAGTTTGGTCATCTATTTCCCTGGCACAGAATCACAGTGCTTTGCACATAGGGGATACTCCATGAATGTTTGTTCACTAAATTCATGTTGCTTTTTATGATTTAGCTAATCATGGATTACTCAAAGGCTAGATTACTTAAGGGTTAGCTTATTCAGATCTCTTGGGATTTTTCTCTTCCCAAATTGTGACTATGGCAAGATTTATCTTCCTCTTCCCAAAGAGGAGGGGGATATGGGGGTGGGGCTCACTCAGACCTCTAGGCTCCTTGTCTGCAGCTCTGGGGAGAGGGCTGGGTGAAGGATACAGCGGTGGCTGTTTCTCCCTACACTGGGTGGATCCTTGGTCCCTCCACTCCCCCCAGAATTTGGACTGCAGAACCTCCAGCAGAGCAGCTTAGGGACAAGAGGAGCTGGGCAGAATCATTCCACAGGCCTAAGCCCTCTCTGCACCGCGGTCAAGTCCTTCTCTCTATTCCTTCCTCTTTGGCGCTGATGCCGTGCAGGAATACCTATCTGGTCCTTCTCTTTTCTCCTGTGCCCCCAGCCGGGACTCCACCTGGCTCTGGTACCCGTCTTTTCCCCTCATAGCTTGCTAGGTAGGGAAAGTAGCCTGGTGCTGACTACAGACCTTTGGGTTGCAATTCAGGAGACCTATGTGACCTATGGCAAGTTGATTAAGCTCTCGGAGCCTCAGTTTCTGCATCCCTAAACTGAGAATAAGCATACCGTCCTTGTCCCTCGTCCCTCGTCCCATCACAGGGTCAATGAAGGGATCACAGGAGATAGAACGTATGAGCTGGCAAAGAGTTCTCTGAAAGCGCCGGTGCTGTCTGTGGGACTCTCGCCGTTCTGCGAGTAAATCTCCCTGGGCATGTGAGTACCCACAAACGTTCTTGCCCGCCCCGCCCTGGCTGCATCGGCCTCACCCACCGCATCTCCATCTTTCCCGTCACTGTCTTCTTGCGCCTCGGAGATGCTCAGTCTCTCCATCTCCCCCTTCATTTCCGGGTCTGGCTCCACGGCCCCTCTGCCCCCTTCAGGGGCTCTGGTCTCGGGTTGCCATCGGCAGTAGCAGCCCGGGCGTCCCCCGCCCGGCGCACCCTCCATGGGCACGGCCGCGCGGCCAGAGAATGGCCCAATAAGAGCGCCGGACCCAAGTCTGACAGCTCGGGAAGCGGCCAATAGAGCCGGGCCGGAGGAGGGGGGCGCAGTACCGGGGCTGAAGTTGGGTTGAATAGGGGGAGGGGGATTAAGGGGATACAAAAGAGGGGAGCTAGGACTGGGGCACAGGGATCCGAGCGGAGGGGACTTGGCACGCGCGCCGCCCAGGTCCACTCCAGGCGCCAGGGAGGGAGGGGGCGCGGCGAGCAATTTAGGTGAGGAAGGGGAGCTGGGCTCCCCGCGGCTCCCTTCGGCCCCGCGGGCGCCTCCTCGGGCTGAGCCTGAGGATGCCGGAGAGGCGCCGAGGCGGGGGCCGTGGCCCGGCCGGGGGCGGAGGCGGCCGCGCGCCGCTGTGAGCCGAGGCCGGAGCGGGGCGGGGGGCGGGGAGGCGGCGGGAGGAGGGGATGCGGAGGGCGCTCCGGTGGCGGCGGCGGCGGCGGCGAGCCGGCGAGGAGGGAGGAGCGGTGCGAGCGGCCAGAGCGGCGCAGAGCCCGGGGCGTGCATGGCGCGTCTTCAGCCCGGCTCTCCCGGGCCCTCCCGGAGCGTTCCCGGGGCGCGGCGGGTCTGCGGCGGGCCCCTCTCGGCTGGCTGCTTCTGAGCCCCGGCGCTCCATCTCTGGATGCCGTGCTTCCCGGGAGAAGCCCGCCTGCGTTCGGGCAGAACTGCAGCGGCGCTGCGCCGGATTCTGCCCTCCGCCTAGTCTTTCCGCGCCCGGCCCGGGTGGGCCCGCAGCCGGCGCGACCGCCCTCCCGGCCCGCGGGTCCCGGCCAACGCCGCTCCGCTTAGGGGGGAAAAGGGAGGCGAGAGGGGAAGGGCCGCGCCGCGGGAGTCGGTCCTTCCCCCCGCCCCCTGCGCGGACGCGCTGAAGCCTCGGCTCAGCTTTCGCGGGGGCCACGCTCCCATTCTCGCAGCGGGAGGTGGGGGATGCGGGCGACGGCCCCCCCGGGCTCCAGGACCCTCCCCTCAGGGTTCGGGAGCTATTGCTCCGCCCGCCGCCCCCTCCCCCGTCCTCTCCACCCCCCATCCCACCTCCCCACCCCTCGCAAGAAAATAATGCTGGCTGGCGCCCGCACCTCCCAGTCCCTTCCAGTCCGCGGCGAGGAAAGGGGACCCGCTCAGTCTCCGCGTCGCGACCCCCGCCGAGCCGCCGCTTCGCTCCGTGAGTCGCTGGGCTCAGCTTAGGCAGAATCTGTGAGCGTCAAGCTCGGGCACTGCCAGCCCCTGCGAGGCGCCGCCCGCAAGGACACCTCTCCGTCCCGCCTCGTCCGCACCTCCGGCCCTTGTCGAGCTCGACGCGAGCCAGGAGTCCGGACGTCCCTCTGCGCGCGGCGCAGCAGCTGGAGCAGTCACCGCTGGCCCAACTGGAAGCCAACTCCATCTCTAACCTGGGACTCCGGACGCGGATTCTCAGCTACTTCTCACCTCCGGGCAGTGCCTGCCTCCCCGCTTGCCCGCCTGCTGCCCAGCTCCTCCGCTCAGGACGGGGGTGCCACGATGCCCCGCTGCTGCGCAGGGCCCCGGGCCGCCCCCGACGTGTGACCCCAGCCTGGTCCCCCTGCTCGGCCGTCCGCCTTCCCCTTGGAGACCCCCGGCCCGGCCTCTGGGGGAGGAGGAAGAAGACGAGGCCGAGGGGGGGATGTCCCGCTCCAAAGGCGTGAGCCCCCCGGGCTACGCGGCGCAGACAGCTGCGGCGCCGGCTTCCCGGGGAGGCCCCGAACACCGCTCGGCGTGGGGAGAAGCCGATTCCCGTGCCAATGGCTATCCCCATCCCCCTGGGGGTTCGGCCCGTGGCTCCACCAAAAAACCCGGAGGGGCCGTGACCCCGCACCAGCAGCGTCTGGCCAGCCGCTGGCGCGACGACGACGATCCTCCGCTGAGCGGCGACGACCCTCTGGCCGGGGGCTTCGGCTTCGGCTTCAGCTTCCGCTCCAAGTCCGCCTGGCAGGAGCGCGGTGGCGATGATTGCGGTCGCGGCAGCCGCCGGCAGCGACGGGGCGCGGCAGGCGGGGGCAGCACCCGGGCGCCCCCTGCGGGAGGCGGCGGTGGTTCCGCAGCGGCGGCGGCCGCAGCGGGCGGGACGGAGGTGCGCCCCCGTTCGGTGGAGCTGGGCCTGGAGGAACGGCGTGGCAAGGGCCGCGCAGCCGACGAGCTGGAGGCCGGCGCCGTCGAGGGTGGCGAGGGTTCCGGGGATGGCGGCAGCTCGGCGGGCTCGGGCGCTGGGCCTGGAGCGGTGCTGTCGCTGGGCGCCTGCTGCCTGGCAGTGCTGCAGATATTCCGCTCCAAGAAGTTCCCGTCGGACAAGCTGGAGCGGCTATACCAGCGCTACTTCTTCCGCCTGAACCAGAGCAGCCTCACCATGCTCATGGCAGTGCTGGTGCTCGTGTGCCTCGTCATGCTGGCCTTCCACGCGGCGCGGCCTCCCCTCCAACTGCCCTACCTGGCAGTGCTGGCGGCCGCCGTGGGCGTGATCCTCATCATGGCCGTTCTCTGCAACCGTGCCGCCTTCCACCAGGACCACATGGGCCTGGCCTGCTACGCGCTCATAGCGGTCGTGCTGGCCGTCCAGGTGGTGGGACTGCTGCTGCCCCAGCCGCGCAGCGCCTCGGAGGGCATCTGGTGGACCGTGTTCTTCATCTACACCATCTACACGCTGCTGCCGGTGCGCATGCGGGCAGCTGTGCTCAGCGGGGTACTCCTGTCTGCCCTCCACCTGGCTATCGCCCTGCGCACCAACGCCCGGGACCAGTTCCTGCTCAAGCAGGTAGGGGCTACGCAGCCACAGGGCCTCGATTGTGGGGCGGGCAGGCCACAGTCTGACTCCAAAGAGAGGGGTCCCACCCTCACCTTTTAAAGTGGTGCAAAGAGCCAGAGACATGACTCGGCCTTGTAGGCTGTGTCAGCTGTATGGTGTCTTCCAGCTTCTTAACCCCCTCTGAACCCTGTTTTCAGTTACAAAAATGGTGTCCTTGTGTTATATGTAATGTTTCCTGGCTCCGTAGAAGATACACGCTAAACCATAGCCCTTCCCGGAGATGCAAGGGAGGAGGGACAGCTAGGGGAGAAAATTACATGGAGACTTCTTCATCCTTCCCCACTTTTGTCTTTGTGTCTTAGAGGGTCCCAGAGGAAAGTGGCTGAACCGTCTAGAAGCTACTGCCACGTGAGACCTAAGAGCTTATTTGTTTCCTCTGAGTCCTGGATAGAGGGTTGGAGAGGGGAGATCCTGGGTCCCCCTTACCCAGACTTAAGGAGAAATGAGAATGCTGCCACCTGTGGAAGGCTGCCCGGGTTTGGGAGTTGGAGATAACCTTGAACTTGAAGGAGGACTGTCAATTTTGTTTCCTTTACAAAAGTGCCCCAAGTCAAAAAGGGGCAAAGGTGGGAAGGAGCCTCTGAGTTGTGAGGGCCTTGGATGTCCTGACCTGAGCAGAAACTTAGTGTTGAACTTCACGGACCCCTTCATGTGGGTACTCCTGGTCATTGCTTGTGGTGAGAGGTTTTTAACCTCTGCCAGGACATGTGGGCAAACCTAGATCCGTGGGCTCCTGTCTGCTTAACTAGTGGCTCCACTGATGGCTTCTGGGAGAAGGGGTGCTGCCATCCTGACCTCAGGAGAGATCAGCCACTCCGATGTCCACACCTCCTTTTAGCAACCCTGCTGTCTGGGGTGCCATGGTCCTAAGCCACTGACCGCTGCTGAGCCTGCTTGTTTTCATGCTGCTTTACCGCTGCTGCGAGTCTCTTGACCCTGGACCCCACTGGATGCCTTCCACCCCTCTCCTGGCTCCGGAGCCCTCCAGCAGAACCTCTTTACCGTATGCAGTGGTCATTGCCTCCCCCTTTCTCCCCCACTTCTAATACCTTTCCTCAGACTTTGTGTTGAGCAACACATCTTTTTTGAGGTGCTCTCCTGTGTCCCGGGTTTCTGGGCACTGCACTCTCCCATGGTAAGTAGCCTGGGCACAGGCTTCAGGGCTAGGGCTCTAGTGGAGCCTCCTTTAAGGTGCTCTGTGACTGCAGAGGTTGGGGGGCATGCAACCTCTCCAGGCCCCCATTCCTTTTCTATGGTATGAGAGGGTTGTCTGGGCTGCCTCCATCTGTTCCAGCCGCACTGGCCTCTCCCTCTTCAGTACAGTTAATAATAGAGTCGGAGCCACAGAGTGCAGCATTTATTTATTGTCCACTGGTTTTGCCCCCGAACCAGTGTGAGCTCCCTGGATGCAGGAATACTGAGGTATGTGTTTTTTTTTCCCTCCTCCTCTTCCACGCTTTCTCCTTGCCTAGCACAGTGCAGGGTGCTTGGTAGGGACTTAAATGCTTGACAGTTTGGTTGGGGTCCAGTGAGTGGAGTAGATGGGGTTGTTGATGCCAATTTTAAGTTTTTCTGATCTGGGATCTGAAAAAATACTTAGAGGAAAAAAATACTTGGAGATCCGCTTTGAACTTGAGAGAGAAACATATTGAGAGGTGGTGGTTTTCAAAAAGTTACTACTATTGTGAGTGCTTGTATCGCGTCCAGCTCTTTTGCCCTGAGGACCTGTGCTCTCAGATGGGTGTTGTATCTTTGGGGATTATTCCTGGCTTGGGTGGGAGGCAGGTTTCCTGGGTGGGTAGATGCCTTGTTTTTGTCTCTGATGAAGACACATGTCCAGGGAAATGGGGTGGCGCGAAATGGTTTCACGCATTGGGGCTCTGGGAATTTCCCTCCATGATGCCTTGGGCACATAGTAGGTCCTCAGCAAACCTGCACTGGCCTTTTTTCCCCACTTCTGCAAGGTGGTTCCCTCCTCCCACGGCCCAGGTGTTCAACATCATTGTCTGCACCTGCATTTTTTATTCTCCCCTGGCCCCTCTTATATTTGAGGGACTGCTCTTTGCTCCAATTAAGAGGAGGAACATTTGGTTTCATAACCAGTGCTTCCTGATGGTTTTTGCTCAAAAGAGCACCAAAAGGTGGAGCAGCCCTTCTTTGTGGGGTAATGTTTGCTCCCTTTCTCTCTTTCTCTCTCTTGTTCTTTCTCTCCCCTGTTTCTCCTCCAGTACTCCTTTCTCTCTCTCTCTGCCTGCTCTTATCCTTTCTTACTTCCTTTCTCCTCACCCTCCTCTAGTCCCCCGTTGCTCTCTGCCCACCTCCTCTCTCTGCCTCCCCGCTTGTTCTGCTTTCCCATCTCTTAGTCTCCATCCGTGGCCTCTGAGCCTCCTTCTGTGCTCTTGTCTCATAGTCATCTCCTTGCTGGGTACAGTAGGAGCGTCACAGGGTTGCTTTTTCTCTTTCTTTGCCTGTTAGAAGTCCCTCTGCTACACCCATACCATAAATAACGCTGGAGCATCTGCCAAACACATTCCTCACTGGTGTTAATAGGCTGCGATGATGCCGGAGCCTGTTGCCATGGCAACTTCATTTTTGTTTGACTGTATCCCACTCTGCTACATAAAGCCTCTGCATGCGTTCAAACACAAACATGCACGCACACACAACTATTATATGTGCTTAGCTATTCAGGATTATTTTGGAAGTGACAGCTTTGGGCCCTGTGGGCGTGGGGTGGTCATTTGACCAAGGAGAAGAACATCTCCACTGGCAGCGGTGTCACTCTAGGAGGTGATAATGCACAGAAGAGGGCTTTGAAAAAGTAGAGTGTCCTGCCCAAATTGGGGTATTATTATGCAGCCACAATAAACCTGCCTGATGTGGTTCTGAGGAGATGATTATTCCCCGTGTGGGTCCGGGTGAGGGAGGGCTGCCAGAGGCTGCCCTTGCGGTACCAAACAATCCACTCCCTCACCTCCACCATCTCTTTCTTCAGTCCCTTCCTCCCTTCCCCCTAACCCTATTGTAGGAACTTAGTGATTTTCTGCATTTTTCCTTTTGTGCCTGTTTGAACTGCAACTGTCACCAGTTGTTCCAGAAATCAGAAAGGCACAGGCGCCGAGTGGGTGATGTTCTGTGGCTATGAGTGAGCACGTGTGTCTGTAGTGAGGTGGCTGGCGGTGGGGGTAGGGATGCGGACCAGGAATTGACTGCTGTGGCTGCCCAGGGGTGTGTGTGTGTGTCCATCTGTCCATCAGTCTGTGTCTTTGTGTCTGCCCTGCAGGCTGGCACGGGTGCGCTGGGGGAAGCCTTTGTATTGACTTTGAAAGGAGATCAGTGCAGCTCCGTCCTGTTTATTCTTGGCTGGTGGCTGGCCACCCGTGGCAGTTTACCTTGCTGATTCTGGGCCCTGGTCACTCTTCTGACCTTGACCTCCGTCTTTGGCAGGGCTGTACCCTAGATGCACATGCCCCCTTTTCTGTAGTGAGTCCAGGGCTAGACTTGAGTGGTCAGCAGCCCTGACCCCATGGAGTCCCACCCTTCCCTTTCAGGAGCCCTTCCTGAAAGCTCAGCATTCCTGGAGGCCCGGTGGGCCTGGTGAAGAGCCACCTCCTCTCTCTCTAGCACTTGGCCACGAGGCCTCTGGTGGTCACTGTGGCTGCCCAGGTGCATTGCTGGCAGCCACCGCCTTGCTGCTCACTGGGGGATGTGGAGGAGTGCACGTTTCCACCGCCTCGTCTGGGCATCATCTGCCACTAATTACTTCCTCCACCTCCTACATTTCAGGACAGGAGAAATCTGGCTGCAGTGAACTCCAGCAAGTTGGACTGGGAGTTCGGCTTTGAGTTTGGAACTGAGGAGGGTCTGCTTGCCTTGCCTCGAGGCTAACTGTATTTGCCAATTATGCTTGCTAATTGTTTTCGATGATGTGACTGTTGTCTCCTTTTCTAGACAGCTGGAGGGGGGTGCTTAAGGGAGCAGAAGTGGCTGGGGGTGGGGTCAGCCGAACAGGGCTTCTGGATAAGGGATCATCTTCTAAGCCTAGGGTGGTTGTCTTCGTCCCCAGGGGAAGGACTTCAGGAATGGCGAGGAGTTGGCTGAGGATTGGAGCGTACTGCTGCTGTATTTGCGGGGATGTTCACTGTTAATAACTCAATCTAAGTTTTGATCTGGAGCAAGAGCATGAGATCTGTGTGCCGTGGAGCACAGAACAGTGTGTTCGTGTTTGTCTATAAAGAGGATGCACACAATGTGTTAAACCCCAACCACAGAAACCTGCCCACCCTCACAGTTTTAAAAATTAGCGAAAAAGGCCTGGAGAGAAGCCTTCCTGTGCAGGCAGGTCCCAGTCCCGAGTCCCTTCTCAGAGCAGGAGGCTGCCGCGGCCCCCTCGGCATGCTGGCAGCAGAAGCAGGGCCGTGGCCCGTGCTCAGGTTGGGCCTGCCCTTCTCCTAAGAGGTGCGAGCAGAGCTACCACCTTGGTCTCAGCAAGGATGGCAGTGAGTCTCTGAAATTGTGCCAGCCTCTCACAGGGTGACTTCTGTCCATGGCTGCCTGCTCAGCACCTCAGTTAACTTTATCTTGTGATGCGGTCCAGCTCGTGGTCATTTACTTCCCAGGAGAAAAGCCCATGATAGGAATGGAAAACCCTTTGCTCTAAGAGCACTGACGTGATTGTGCCCATAAATCCTTTGGTACAGTCACTTATGTGTTGGCATATCCCTCTCTCATCCATGCTGATCAGTTGGGGGCAGATAGCTAATGGAGGGCAGAATCAGGACTCACTTTCTCTCCCAAACACAAAACCTAATGGAGATAATTGGAAAGCACTATTAAAAATTAAAAAAAAAAATTTTTTTTAATTTCGGAAGCAATGTCCAAATGCAGAACAGGGGAAATCTCTCTTTACAACATGGAGAACAAAATCTGGGGGCTTCTAGTTAATGAACTATGAGTTTAGTGTGAGCCTGCACTTTGCGGTGGCTATTAGAAAAGGCTAACTGAATCTCGGTTAAGTTTATAGGCATATCCAGTTCATAGGAAAATTGAGCCCCATCTGAAATCCTATGTTTGATTCTAGAATTCAGAGGAGAGTGAGTGACCAGGTTGGTAAGCGGATTGGAAACCTTGACTTCTGAGAGAACAGTTCAAAGAATGGGGGATATTTAAATGAGAGAAGAGCAGACTGGAACAAGGTAAAAAAAAAAAAACCTATTGAGATGAGCAAGGCATTGTTGCTGGGATCACTGATGTTAAGGTATTAGATGAGGGACTAAACTTGTTTTCGTTTGCTTTCAAGGGTAGGGTTGGGACAAATGGGTGATAAAAACGAACAGATTTCAGCTCCAGGGAGGAGCTCCTTTCTAACCATTGGGGTTGCAGCAATTCAACCAGATGTCTCTTGGGGTAGCGAGCTCTCTGTCAGTGGAGGTGTTCAAGCAAGACTCGATGGACATCTGCCAGGCTTGTTATTGAGGAAATCATCTCATTGGTAGAAGTTTAGATGGTTCACTAGAACAATGATTTGCAACCTTGGCTTATTGTAATCAGGGTAGTTTCGAAAAATGTGGTCTCCCAGGACCCCCTGGGACATTCTGCTTCCACAGGTATGTGGTGGGGCCCAGGAATGGATCCTTTTTTTTAAAGGAGGTACTGAAGATTGAACCCGGGACCTCGTACGTGGGAAGCAGGCACTCAACCACTGAGCTACACCAGCTCCCCTGGATCCTATTTTTTAAACAGCTGGGGTTGGTTTTAAAAGCTCTAGTTTTTATAACACAGTTTCCCATTTTAACCATTTTCATGTATACCAGTCAGTAATACTACTTAAACTCACATTATTGTGCTACCATCACCATCATCCATTACCAATGCTTTGTCACTACCCCAAACAGAAATCCTCTACCCATTAATCCCCAGGTGATCTTGACGACCACCTTTTAAGTTTGGGACATTGCCAGTCTCTCAGGTCACCCTCAACCCTGGTATTTGTGGATAAGTGTCTTGCATCACATGGCTGTCTCCTAATGGCCACTTGGGTGTCCTCTCACCATGCCCATCTCAGCCTCTATTCAAGAGAAGCAGAATTGCTGTGACATGCAGATCCATTGGGAGGCATCCAGGTGGAGATGAGGGGTGTGTAACTGATGCAAGGATGCAGATATGGAAGGCGACTGGGTGACGGTGGTGGCAGTGGGGGCGGTGAAACAGGATGGGCGGGATGCCCCAGCCCTGGGCTCACATTCTCCTCTTACCCCTCCCCCAACCAGTTCCATCCCCCCCACCACACTTCCGGATTGAGGCAAAACAGTCTGTGACTTACCACTGGGGACAGCTGGGTAGAAAGATGGGCTGAGGTTTGAGTCCTGGTTTATTCATTAAGTTGTTTGGTATATTGGTATGTAAAACACTAAGGCTACCCCAGGTCCAGAGCAATGGTACAGAATGTAGAGAATGTGGTGGTCAGGGGTTGGAGGAACGAGGCAGGAAGTAGGGTGGTGAGGGCATTAGGGGATGGTTTGAAGGAGAGGGAATGGGGCTCAAGGAAAGGAAGAGGAGATTGGAGATGTGAGTATGGGGAGGGAAGGACTTGGAGGTGGGGGCAGGGATGCTCTCTAGGAACAATGGAATGTAGTCACAAGAAAAGGATTGTAGACAAACAAACAGGAGACAGTGGTGGCTTTATTCTTGAGGCCAGCCTCATGTGTCAGTGTGCAATTGTAATAGCTCCATCCCCTTTCCCCCCTCACTACCTCTTGCTTTGGGAGGATTTTGAGCTGCTGCCTCTTGACATCACACTTGCAAGGTCCCCTCGCCCCTCCCCTTGGGGGGCTCCTGGGCTTTATCAGACAACACAGCTCACTGTAGCCTTTATTGGCCTTTGGAAGCAGTCCTGCGGGACCTGGCACATAGTAGGTGCTCAGCCAGGCTTTGAATTGAATGAATGGGTAGGTGGGTGTCTGCTTGCAGACTCTGGGCTGTGCCGAAGTGCTAGACCAACACCTCCACAGAAGGAAGCTACACAGCTCAGCTTGGAAGCCTATTTTGGTAGGTTGTAATCCTAAACTCTGAGCAGGGCTTCCAAAATCCTCCTTGCTGCAGTTTAAGCGCATGCCTTCTTAGAAACAGAGTTGTTGCCTGGCACTGCTGATACTATATCACTTTAAAGATTTGAAAACCATTATTAAGACATTCTTTCAGACTTCTCCCCATTCATTCAGATAGCAGTTGCTTATTAGGTGCCTACTGTGTACCAGGTTCTCTGCTAGCACATGGGGGGTGCAAAGATGACTCAGATTGTGTCCTGGCTCCCTTGACTGCCATTAGCCCAGACTCTCCTACAAAAATGTGTCCCTTGAAGGGATGTTAACAGATGTTTCACATATGCATAAACAGTTGTGTCAAATAAGTTTAGGAAATACTGGGTCAAACAGAATTCTTTATTCTAGGACTTCAGAGCTTTTAATATGGTAATGTGCATTGAAATTTGCCAAGAGGGTGATATTGTATGAAGCGTTTATCAAATATATTTGACCCCAGAACCATTTTGTCAAGGACTGTAATGGCATGGATTGGGGGATGAGCCGGAATTAATGTTTGGTGGAA
>JAQZBX010028521.1:0-27772 GCA_029593785.1 Cabassous unicinctus | reverse complement strand
CCTCAACAATTAGTCCAGGCTATAAGAGAGGGAGATTGCGAGGGTCGGATTTCTCCAGTACTTCCTAGGCTCCCAGGGCAAACTGCCGTGTGGAGGGGTCTGTGGGGCTCCGCAGCCCAAATTTGCATGTCAGAACCTGAGTCAGCCTAAGGCTGTGTCCCTCTCTCTCCCCTTTCCAGGAGTGGTAGATCCCTGGAGCCCCCTTTGTCAGTAGTCGCAGGCCCAGAGGCCCGAGAATTCTAAAGAGTGTGGGGGAGGGTGCCAGCAGCAGCCGCCGCTGCTGATTAAAAACTCACAGTTCTGGTTCTGTCCTCACGATTTCTCTCTTTTGTCCCTCTCTCCTCTCGGTGACGTGCAGTCTTCCCCTGCTGTCCTAAACCCTAGAAGATCTATTTTGGGCCTGTTTCAGCCTGTTCTCTCCCTATTTTTCTGGAGAAGAGATTCCTGTGTGTTACTAGTCAGCCATCTTCCCGGAAGTCTCTGAATAGTTTCTGAAACAGTTTTCTGGAGACCAGTAGGGAGGTCTGGTTTATTATTATGGCTAAGCAATGATTTAATTGCAGGCTTATAAAAGCAGCCAGAGTTTTTCTATTTTTCCTCCATTTCAGGTTAAAACCCTCTTTGTTTTCATAACATTTCAAAATTACGAACAACCACCCTCAAAAGCAAACTGACTCACGACTAGAGACCAGACAGTTTTCATATAAGAGTAGGTACCTTAACAAAAAAGATGTCTTTATCCAGAACTGTTTTTTCTCTCAAAATTAAACTGCACCAAAGGGCCAACGATGCCGGTGGGAATGGGAGAAAGTCCCGGTCATCGAGCCTCTAGACTAACTGGTCTAGGCGGCCAGTCAGGGTTGATGACTAGAAAAGCCCACCCCGCAGGGACCATCAAGCCTCTGGCAGGGGTCGTCATGACTGTCCCTTCATGGTCACCAAATTGACACCTCCAGGAGGGCCCGTTTGCCTGAGGTGCACAGGAGCTAATGCTGAGTCTCCGAGGTTTCAAGAAAAGAGTTTATTGTGTAGTCGACCAGGAAGGAGACCGGAGACAAGCCTCAGGTCAGTCTCCCTGAACAAAACAGGCGCCGGGGTTTTACAGCATCTGGGGAAGGTGGGCGTGAAGAAGTGGCTAAGGATGGGTGAGACGACGTGGGCCGGTCCAGCTTGGGAAAGGCGGGGTTAACCGGCACGCTCAGTTGCAAGGTGTGCTTGGTCTTAAAATCGAGGCCCAGCAGGCTCAGTGACCAGAACCAGCTGGAGCCGGCTTTAGCAGGTGCTGCAAGGGGGTGAAGACACAGTAACTTTTCTCATGAGACAACAAGCCTCCTATGAATAAACATGAGTAGGTGGGCATTTGAAAAAAGGGAAATAGAAACTTCTAGAAACTTCTACAAACTAGTCAAGGAGGGGCTACTCTGAAAAGTGGGTAAGTGGCAGTTTCCGTTATGTCCACACAAAAACTTGTACTCAGATGCTTGTAGCAGCATATTCATTGTAGGCCTCTGTAGCAGTTTGATATTGTTTATGAATTCCAAAAATAGATATTGGTCTGTCCCTCTGGGCATATTAGATTATATTGGATTCAGACGTTTCACTTTTACTTGATTAAATAATGATTAAGGCTTTGATTGGGCCAAGTCAGTAGGATGTTGAGTCTCCACCCCCTTGGTGGGCGGGAACACACAGAGAATCCTCACTGCAGAGAAGGGAGGTGAGAATTTTGATCCTGGAGCCCGGAAAGTAAACACACAGAAAAGCAGATATGTGAGGAAGGACAGAAGACTCCATTAGACACGGCAGAGGCCCCGGGAAGAGAGACGAGCTGTTCGCCTGATAGCTACAGCTGGCCTTGTGGAGAGAGCAGAGCAGCTGAGCCCAGAGAGAAACGAGCCTGGGAAGAGAGGAACCCAGGAAGCCTGAACCCTTGCTGACATCGGCAGCTGTCTTCCTCCAACACGTGGCAACAGACTTTGGTGAGGGAAGTAACTTACGCTTTATGGCCAGGTAACTGTGGGCTTTTACCCCAAATAAACACCCTGTATAAAAGCCAACAGACTTCTGGTGTTTTGTGTCAGCACCCCTTTGGCTGACCTATACAGCCCTAAAATGGTAACAGTCCAAACGCCCACCAATGCCCTGGTCTTGGGCTTCCCTAAACACTAACCTGCCTGGCCAGTCTCCATTATGGTAGGGAAGTTTGGGGGGAAAAGAGGTTGAAATGTCTCCTCTTTCATCTCTTCTTTCTACCTTTTCTCTGGGAGATTTCCGTTCATTGGTTGTTTTTTTTTTTAATTTTAGATATAATTCACATGCCATGAAATTCATCATTTTAAAGTATACAATTCAGTGGTTTTTTTTTAATATAGTCACAGAGTTGTGCAACCATCACCACTATGAAATTCCAGAATGTTTTTTATCGTCTTCCATGTTGTAGCATGTGTTAATTCTATTAATACTACATTTATTTTTTTAAAACACTTTATTTTAAGATTTATTTTATTTATTTATTCCCCCACCCCTTAGGGGGAGACAGATCCGTTCCTAGGCAGTGAAGGCCCAGAGTGGGCCAAGCTGGCGGTCAGGGAGGGCTTCCTGGGGGAGGCGACATTAGAAAAATAATCTGTAACACGGCGCAAGTAGAAAATGCTCATTTCGTTTGAGTTCCTGCATCTTTTCTGCAAAGAGCCTACCCACATCCTATCCTGGAGCCCTTGTCCCAGAAAGAAGAAGCACTCAGCGAGGACTCTCCTAGGACTTTTATTGGTACGGGGGAAATGAGTCATCGTGGAGGGAGTCCACGGTGCAGGGACCAGGGTGTGGGAAATTTCAGGGGCCCCTCCTGGAGCAAGGCCGAAGAGGAGAGCAGGGCTGCCCTCCTGGTGTTCAGGAGAAGGTATCTTCGATTTGCTCCTTCAGTTTTTTGAATGCGTCTGAAAACCAGTTCCTGCCGGGAGAGATGGGGGAGGACCACTGGGTGCCACCTCTCCCCAGGACGGCCAAACCCCCACCTCCCCACTGGACTCCCTTATCTTCCCCTTCCTGATCTCCCTGCCCTTTCCCTTCCTCAAGAAAATAGCAGGGCTGCCCCCGGGTCTACACCGCGTGACCGGGCCCCTGGGCTTCAGATTCCCAGATGGACCAAGCCCCTTGAATTTGGAATGCTTCACCCTGAAGAGATGTGCCACCTCTCGCTACCAGCCCTTTTCCAAGCCTGCTCTGGCCCTGGCTCCCTAACTGTCCCCAGCC
Organism: Cabassous unicinctus; assembly: GCA_029593785.1. NCBI lineage: Eukaryota > Metazoa > Chordata > Mammalia > Cingulata > Chlamyphoridae > Cabassous > Cabassous unicinctus. Next base: position 24,520 of record JAQZBX010028521.1, on the reverse strand, counting down.
TCCTGGCCTTTGCTCAGAAAGCCAACCTCTCCAGAAATCCTCGCTTGCAAAGAGTGTGACCTCCTGCCTCAGGGCCTTTACACTCAACCCCACGGGGTGGTGGGGAGAGGGCATTCTTATGGACTTTCTGCCTGGCTGGATTTTCCCAATCTATAGAAGCCGCCCCCCCCCACCCCCCACCCCACCACCACCGTCCTTGGCTGCCAGGTCTGTCCTGTTTATGGTACTTGGCTCTATCTGAACTAAACTCCTGGATGGTTCCCTGGTTTATAGTTTGTTTTCCCCCACCTAGAATGCCAGCTTCCCTGGGGCTGGGACTTTGTCTTGCTCGCTCTTGTATTATTCCCCATTTTGGAATAGTTCCTGGCACTTAGCAAATGCTCAGCCAATATTTGTCCCCAATGAATGATTCTCTAACCTGCAGCACCAAATGGAGCAAATGTTGGTTAAATAACATATTGAACATTTTACAACGTGCCAGGCACTGTGCAGGGCCTCCAGTTCACTTCCCTCCGTTCAAGGCTATTTTATAGGAAACTGAGGCTCTGGGGTGAAGCCCGTCTCCCAGGATCATGCAGGGCAGGTCTGTCTGACTCCCAGACTCGGCCCTTCACCACCACCGGGGGCTGTCTCTGAAATGTGCCCAGGATGGGATCTGGCTGTGTGAACTCAGGGATGTTGTTGGTCATCTCTGGGCCTCAGTTTCCCCATCTGTTAAAGGGGGAGGACCCGGGACTCTCGTTCAGGCTCCACCCAGAGCCACCCCAGTCCTCTCCTGCCCCGGGAAGAGTTCCAACCGGGCCTTGGCAGAGAAGTCACTCTTCTTGATGTGGTCAGCGACTTCCCGGGCCTTCTCTTTCAGGGTGTGTTCAACCTCCTTTAGCTTTTGCGGGATGTCTTTAAAGGCCTCATGGATGTTGGGAGCGGCCTGGGCCGGGGCCGGGCCTGCAGAAGATGGAGGGGCAGGAAAAGTGCAAACACCTCAAGAATGGGAAGCCTTAGGATGGGATTCCAGGCATGGGGAGGGAGGTCCTTGAATGTGGTTCTTGGGGGTGGTGGTGTTTGAATGGGGGTACTGGAGCGACAGGACTAGAGTGGGGCTCAAGCTGCGTGGAATTGCTTTACTCTGCCACCCCCCCCACCTGCCAGACCGTAGAAGCAGGCCAACCAATCACCGGGGAGCGAGCGGCAACGCGTCATCAGTTGCTAGGGCTTCCCTGAGCAGATTTGCTGTCTGCCTCTCCTTGGAAAACCTTGATTCCCACGTGGCAGGGTAAGGGTGGGGACTCCAGGGACTCTAGGGGGTCAGGGACTCCCTCAAAGGTCCCTCAAGCCTGGACCGCAGGCCTGTGGCCAGCTTCACGCTTCCAAATCCCAAACTCTTGGATTAGCCAACCTGGCTCTTACCTTCCCAAACCATTACCAGAACCACCGCCAGGACCGGGAGGGACAGGAGGAGCCTCATGGCGCGGCCGGAGGGGCACTCTGGAGGCAGAGGAGGGGTGGGGGCGACCCTGGCATCCCTCCTCCCTCCCCCTGCTTCCCCACCCTCCCTTTCTTGCCCTTCCGGTGGGTGGGGGACCCTGGCGGGCACTGAGCACCAACCTGGATCTGACGCCAGCCAGCAGTGGTGAGCGGTCCTGGCCCTCCCAGGAGCCTTTATCAGGCTGGGTGGGGGCGGGCGGCTCCCTCTCCCTCCCCCTGACCTCCCCCTGGCCTCCTGCCTCCCTGCACCCACCCCTCTTTGCCTCTCTCCGCCCCAGGCTGTTGGCAGGGAGGGGGCCCAGGTGGCACCCAGGCCTGAAACCCATAGTTGTCTGTCCCCCTCACCTCCTCATCTCCCCGACTGCGGAGGCGGTGGGGTGGGGGTCTTCACACGGTCAGAGCCCCTTCCCCTCCTCAGGAGACAGCCCTCACCTCTCCTTGTGGCATCTGCCCTCAGGGGTCTCCTTCTTGATACCCATCTTGGGGTAATTCTGGAAGGGCTCATCCCCCAGTTCCCACTCTGTGTCCCAGGCCCCCCACTTCCACACACACCCCCTTCTTAGTGGGACTCCTCAGCTCCAACAACTCTGGGTGTTCCCACCTACACTCCACACTCCAAACCCCAAGGCAGCACCCGTCTCCTTCCAGCTCCCCATTCCCTGCCTCTAGGAGTGCCTTACCCCTCTCCCTCAGCGCTGTCTTCACAGCCCTCCATCTCCCAGTTTTGCGGGGAGGGGTCTCCAGCCAGATCAAACCCCAGAACTTAAGCTTCAAGGCTGCCAATGCATGCCCCCATCCATTCCGCCAGACCGCTGACCCTTGCCCCCTGGCTGGTAAACACTCCATCTGCTCCCATTTTCTCTCCTGGTTCCCTCCTTGGTCAGTGGGCTTTGAGCCGGCCCCCCAAGCCCTCCTCCTGTGGGGGCTGGGCTGCCTTTGACCTCCAGTGATCCCTGGCAGCTGATAGAGAGGGGAGGCCGGCTGGGTCTTGGCCCCGTCACCCTCCAACCACGTGTCCAGGCCTGGGGACGGGGTACGGTTATGAAAGGGATGGCACAGACACCGGCCGCAGCATTGCAACACCCCTCTGGTCTGGCCAGCTCAGCGCTTCCAGCCTGCCGGCCCCCGGCCGCCTTCCCAGACCTCTGCTGCCCAGCCCAGCCCCCTCAGACGCTGCCCAGATGGCTGCCCTTCTCCCCACCCCTCCAGAAAAGGATGGCAAACGAGCCCCTCACCTTGGCGGGAAGGGTTTCTATTTCACAAATGGGGAAACTGAGGGACAGCCAAGGAACATGCATCAGGTCAGTGAGGGGTTGGGGGGGCCCTTTGCTCCCCACCTCTGCTTTCCTGCCCAACAGCACCCACTGCCAGCCTCCACTCCCCAAACCTCCTGCCAAGGCCCTAAAAAGCTTGTATTGCATCTCCAAGGGGCCCCAGGTATACATGAGAATTCAAGAGTCAGCTCTTTGTGCACTTTGTAATAATTAATTGAATTTCACCTCAATTTAAAAAAAATTAAGACTCAAGTTGGGAGACATGGCAGATGCCACCCACCTCATTGATACCTGAGGAGGCTGAAGCCCCAGCCCAGGGCAGGTCCCTGCCTAGGAGCTCACTGACGCTCTTCCCTCAGCCTCATAAGCCATTTCCGGGGGAGGGCAGCCCACCCACAGAGGTGCTCAGGACTGGAGAAGCTCAGGCCCAGAGACAGAAGTTCCAGCCCTGGCTCATGCCCGTGGGAGCCTAGCTCGCCTCATCTGAGAACTGAGGGGGTGGGCGAGGGGAAAGTGCTGGCGGCTCCCGGGCCTCGCCCTCCCCTGCCACCTCCCAGCTGCGCCTCTTGGCCTTGGCCTCCTGCAGGCCAGGCACAGGCCCACCCGGGGCAGTGGCTCCTCTCCCTTCTCCCCCTGGAGGCAGACAATAGGGCTGGAGGGAAAGAGAAGGAGGGTAGGGGCAGGGTGGCCCAGCTGGAGTGCTGGAGGGTCTTGCTTACTGGGAGGGAAGGAGAAAAGCAGAGGGCTCAAGGGAAACGGGTGGGGAGGACAAATCCAGACAGAGGGCAAAGGGGAAACCGTAGGAGGGAGAGATAAAAAGAGGTGGAGGAAAACAGGAAGCTAGCTCTCAGGGAGGGCAGGACAGAGCCCCAGAGGCCAGGGGAGGGGAGGAGGCAGAATCAGATGAGACTGGGTGGAGAGGGCTAGTAAAGAGCAGCTGAGAATGATGCTGGTCTCGGGTCATTTTGATTCACAACTGTTGGAGGCCGGTGTTGTTACTATGGGGAAACAGAGGCTCACGGAGTACCCCCCACCCCCACATCAGACAGGTGGTCTTTGGGAACAGCAGGATTGCTTTATTCCAGAACTCATGTCCTAGAGACAAACAAAACGGAGAGAGGTGGAGATGAGAGTAGCGACAAGCAGAGACGGATGCAGGCAGGTGGAGTCAGCCAGAGGTGCCAGGCTGGAGCACAGCGAGGCCAGTATGGTGGGGAACGAAACAGAAACTGAGGCTCAGGCTGTGAGAAATCACACGTGGACGCCCAGAAGTTGCTGTGAAGCTCCATGGATCTTTATTAGGCCAGGGCCCTCGAGGAGGACAGCTGGGGCAGAATGGGGGACCCTGCAGGCAGAGGGGAGGCAGGGGCCCGCGGGGCAGGCATGGGGCCAAGCGCCTGGGCGCTCAGGCACTCTCGGTGGGCAGAGCGGTGGGAGCGGTGCCCGCGGTGCCCACGGCCGCCTGGATCTTCTCCACGAACTCGGCCCACTGGCGCTGCATGTCTTGCACCAGAGGCTCGAACCAGCCCTTGAGGCGGGCCTGGAGGGCCTCGGCCTGCAGGCGCATCTGCTGGGCCTGCTCCTCCACCTTGGCGCGCACCTCCTCCATCTGCTCGCGCACCTCCTCCAGGCGGTCGCGGGCGCGGCTGCCCACCTCCTCCAGGCGCCCGCGCAGCTGCTCGGCCCGCTCCCGCAGCGGCTGGCCGGCCAGGGTGGCCACGGTGGCGGCGCGCTGGCGGCCCTGCTCCAGCAGCGGCCAGAGGCGCTCGCGGAGGCTGCCCACGCCGCGCTCGGCGCCCTCGCGGGCCCCCGCGCGGTACACGGCCAGGCGCTTGTGCAGGTCCTCGGCGTCGCGCAGCAGCCGCTTGCGCAGCTTGCGCAGGTGGGAGGCAAGGCGCGTGCGCAGCTCGTCGGCGCTCTGGCCCAGCATGGACTTGGCCTCCACGCGGTACTGCTCCAGGCGCCCGCGCAGCTCCTCCATGTCGGTCCCGAGCCGGGCCTGCGCCGCCTGCAGCTCCTTGGACAGGCGCGCCTGCGTCTCCGTGGCCATGGGGCCCATCTGGGCCTCCAGCTCCGACTTGTAAGCCTTCACCTCCTTCATGGTGTCATCTATCAGCGCCCTGTGGGCCACGGGGCGGAGAGGATGCAGGGGCGCAGGATGGAGAGAGAGAAATGAGGAGAAAGACCCGGGGTGAGGGTGGGCTACACAGGGGCAGACAGAGAGACCCCAAAAAAGGGAGAGGAGCAGGGGCGGCAGAGAGGAGAGAGAGATGACAGAAACCAAGAAGGAGAACAGGAAGCAGGAAGAGCCAGAGAGAGACAGAGAGGAAGACACCAGACTCAGGTGAGAGTCACAAGGCCGTCGAGCCAGGAGTTAGAGGTGGAGAGATGGCGCACAATGTGGGCAGAGTCCTGGACCCCGAGAACTGGTGACAGGGTCAGAAAGAAGCCCAGGTGCGCGGGTCCCGAGAGAGCGGCCCACCAGCAGGGTCTGGGGCCGGGGGGGCACTCACGCCAGCTCCTTGGACACCTGGGTGCTGCGCAGCTCCTCCTGCACCTCCTCAGTCAGCGTCTGCACCCAGCGCAGGTACTCCCAGAAGCGGCCGAGGGCGGGCTCCCAGGGCTGGCTGGCCGGCTCCTGCCCCAGCGGCACCTCCAGCTCTGGTTCTGGCTCTGGATCGGCCTGGCATCCTGTGAAGAGCAAGTTCACGGCCGGGTCAGGGCTCCTCTGCCCGCTCTGCCCCCTCCAGGCGCCTGGAACACAGCGGCTGCTCCACAAATGCTCGTGGGCTCCTTCGGAGCCGTGGAGTGGGGGACGCCCAGTGTTCAGTCACTTGACAAGCAAGGGTTGAGTTTCTCCGTGGGCCCCACGTGGGGCCATGCGGGCTGGGGATGGAGAAGGAACAAAATCATGGCTGACCGATGTCACTCAGTCTATGCCGTGAAAACTATTTCCATTTTAGGGATGGGGGAAACTAAGGCCCAGTGGGATTAAAACAGCTGCCCAGAACCAAAGAATGTGAGAGGCCTCAGACTCGGGCCAGCCCTCAAGGGAAAAACAGAGAAAGGAGGGACCCAGGGCCTGAAGGGGTAAAGGTGGGGGCGGGAGGGGCAGGGGACCTGAGGCAGCCCGGCCCCCATACCTGCCAGGAGCGTGACCACCAGCACAGCCCACAGAACCTTCATCTCCCCGTGATTGGCCGGGCTAGGGAGGGAGAGACACGTCAAGACTGTCCCCACCCCCATACCTGCCAAAGCCTGATCCAGACACATTTCCCACGCTGCCTCTCCGCTGGCCCTTTGATTCCCCTTTGTCTTCTACCTCCACATCCCAGGTCTGCCTCCAAAGCCAAAATTCTCTCTCCCTCTCCCAGGATTCAAATTCCACTCACCCCGCCCAAGTTCCATCTGAGTCCCAACCGGGCTTGCTAAATTCCAGCATCGTGTCCCTTGTTCTGCCGTCACATTCTAAGCCCCAGCTGCTCATCGAAGGGCCCTCGTCCTGATCTGATCCTCATTTAAAAATCCTCCAGTTGACGCTCCAGCCATCCTGCCGCTAAGTGCCCTCCTTCCCGTCCTGCACTTCCTATTAGGGGGCTCTAGGGAAGAAGGGGCACTTGTGGGTGCTCTGTAGATGACAGTGGTAATTCGTGGGATGTGGCTGTGGCTCACCGCCTGGTTCTTCCTAACAGGCCGGGTTGCCCCTCTTCCCTCGCACCTCAGTCCACACGGGATGCGCCCCTGCTGCCCAGCTCTCCGCTGGGTCCAGTCCCCTGCCTCCGGCCTCACTCCAGACTCCCGCTTTGGTCCTGGCCCAGGCGTGCAGTCACCTCCTCAACCCTGGCAGCTCTGGGCTTCCTTCACTCGCCTCCCTGCCCCAGATCTTTTCCCTGGAAGCCAGGGGCTCTGGAGGTCACCAGCCTCCTCCTCCCACAGGCGCTGAGCTGCTCCTTGGGCCCCTGCCCCAGCTCTGCCGACCCACCTTCTCCCTGGATGCCAGGAAACCGCGTCCTTCGCCTCTGCTTGGCCTGAGTAGAACTCAAGAATCCCAGACTCGTCCAATTATAGGGCTCCCCCTGCCCCGCCCCACCCCAGGGCCAGTCCCCAGTCTGTGTTCCCAGAACTGGGCTGTTCTCTCCTCTAATCCCACCCCCGCAGGGCGGCGGAAGGAGGTGGGACTTGGAGGAGGCCCCGTGACCCCCAACCCCCACTGAGAGGTGACCACTCACCCAGTGACCCTTGTGCACTCTTTTCTGGGGGGCTGGGCCTGGAAGAGGACTAAGCAGGTTGCACCCCTTCCCCGCCCCTCCTGTGCATGGATGAATACAATTTGGGGAAGGGGCTGGTGGGGCTTGGCTTTCTAGATGAGGAGCCGGAGGGCTGCGCTTTGGGACTCCTTGGAGTGAGGGAGGACACGGAGGGTGAGGACAGCAATACAGCCACCAGCCAAGGCTGGGAGGAAAACCTGGCTCCAGCTCTGCTGTGGCTCCAGGCTTGTGTGAGCACCCCTGAGCCTGTCCCCATTTGAGGGGAGAACCCAGCACTTCTCTCCAGCACAGGCGCCATCCACAGGGCCGGCGGGAGCAGTGCTGCCCAGCCACGACCTTGGACTCTGGAAGTGAACTGCCAGGGATCGAATCCTGGCCCTGCCAACTGTGTGACCTTGGGCAAATGACCCGCCTCTCTGAACATCAGTTTCTTAATCCCTAAAACTGGGAAATCTACACTTTATTTTGATGACGCAGGAAGCTAATGGACGCCCTGGGGACCGTTGCTGGCACCCTAGGTGCCACATTAGGGCTGAGGAATGGCCACAGCGCTCACTGCAAGCTGCCTCCTTAATGGCAGCCGTTATGTAAAACCTGCTCCACAAACGAGAAACCAGAGCTTCAGAGTTGAGGTCGATGAGGGAGCCACACAGGAACTGCAGGAGCTGGGATGCATTCCCGGCTTGCGAGTGGAGACATGACCCTGTGGGGGTCCCAAAGCTGGGCCAGGCACCAGGCCTGTTTGCTCTGGTGCCAGAGGGGAGCGGCAGAGAGGGGACAAGGTGGCTTCTCCGGGTCATTAGGGGTCACCCTGCCCGGCAGCCTCCCCTCCCAGACTCCGTGGAGCAGGCAGGGTTTCGGTTCCCCTGTCTGGGGAAGGATCCGGGGGTAGGGGAGCTGGAAGCTGAGCTCAGCGTCGGCGAAGTTGGGCCCCAGCCCCCAGCCTTCAAGGCTGAGACGGAGGACCCAGCCCTGGCCCTTCCGCGACCCAGGAGGTCGAGCCTCCAGCCCCCTGCCGGCCCCAGGCCGGGGAGAGGGGTTCCTTTGTAAAACTCCTGAAAGCTCTGGCTTTCCCATAGGAAAGCTGCCCAAACGCTTCATCACCTCCTGCCTGGGGGGACCCCGGGGCCTCACCCCCTGCCCCACTCCAAGGCATCGTCATCCCTGTTGCTTCAGGATGCAAAGGCGAAGTCCTCCCCAGCCGCTGGCCGGGTGACCCTGAGAAGCCAGGGCAGGCGGCGCACCCCGGGCCAGGCTCTTCCCAGAAGGGGCCCGCCGCGCCGCCGGTGGGAAGCCGCGCGTCTCCCGCCGCGCCCTCTCCTGGCAGGCCGTGGGAGTCCCCAGGCACACGCGGAGGAAAGCTGCGGCCTCCCAGCTTGCTGTTTTTTTTTCCATGTGTATTTTTTCTTGTTTTTTTCTTTTTTCTGTAAAATGTCCCGGTTCTTCCATAACTTATAAACATGATTTATACTGAGGGGGAGGTGGGAAATGGGTGGGGACGGACTGCCGGGGACGGGGAAGCTCCTCTTGCTGCCCCCACGGGACCAGCCCTGGGCCCTTTGGGGGGTGGGGACGTCCCGACACTCCTCCCTGAGGTTGTCTGGCCACCTCTGCCCCTGGTGCTCAGAATCCTGAGTTCCCCTCGATTCCAGAATCCCTTCCGGGACCCAGGCCACTGGCACACTGCCCCTGGTGCTCAGAATCCTGAAGCGCCCCTTGGGTCCAGAACCCCCTCCTCAGCTGCTGGGTGACGGGCCCTCCTTTCCTCTGCCTCCCCCGACCCCCAAGGAGGGAGGGAAGGGAGGGGTAGGGGATCTGAAGGAGGAAGGGCGCGGAAGGCAGGCCAGGAGGGGCTCAGCCGATGGTGAGGCCAAAGCCGCACTGGAACTTGTTCTTGCGGTGATTCAGGAAGGCTCCGAGTGCCAGGGTCAGGGGCAGGGGCGGCAGCTTCTTCTCCAGCGTGGCACCCACGATCCAGTTGCTGTCCACAGAGCCTGCGGTGGGTACAGCCAGGGTGAGAGAGGAGCCACTTCCCACCTGTCCCTTTGTAGCCACACTCCAGGCCGCCAGACAGGCGGCAGACCGGCAGCTTCTGGACTGAACGCCACACCTGCTGCCTGAAGCCACGTCACGCACCCCAAGCACCCTTCACCCCGGCTGCAGCTGCCTCGCTCTTTCTCCTGGGCTTGCTCTCAGCTCAGTTACCCCTCTGGGCACCCTGCCCCCCCTGGGCCCCATTAGGAGTCCCCGTGAGGCCAGAGTGTGGTCACAGCAGTAGCCCCAGCACAGCCCAGCTCAGGGCCGAGCACAAAGCAGGTGTTCGATCAAAGTCTGTCGAAGGAGCGATGGCGCTTTCTTCCAGGGCCTGAGCTGCACAACTGCGTGGAGCTGGCACAGCCCGGGAGGCAGCGGAAGACGGGAGAACCACTGGGGTTCCAAGGAGGAGCGTGGAGGAGCGGACACTGGGGCTAAGTGCCAGCCGGTGACTGGGGGTGAGCTGGACCTGGCTGTGACCCTGGGGCCTCCGGGACTCAGTTTCCCCTAATGTGAGGTGAACTGGGCCTGGCTGGATGCTCTCCAAGTTGCCTTCCGGTCATGAGAAAAAGTCAAGGGTCGCGTGCACAGCGGGAGCGGGCGTGCTGGCTGGGGCGGGAGGGGACGTGCAGAGCTCCAGCCCAGCCCAGGCTCGACCATCGGCTGCTCCAGGGGCAGGCCTGGGCACCTACCTTCCTAACTAGCGTTGCTCGGTAATTTGGAGGCTCACAAAAGTTCCGGAACACTGCCTCACGTCCTCTCCTGTGGTCTACACACCCACTCAGAGCTGAGTCACCTCATGCCTGTTTTCCACGAAGGGAAACTGAGGTATGTACCTTTGAAGAGGAGGTTGGCCTTGGGCAGGTCCAGCTGGTACCCGAAGGAGACGCTCGTGTCTTGCATCCTCGTGCTGGCCTCAAACTCCACGCCCACTTGCAACTGGGGGGCCCAGGGAGACACAAGTTAACTTCCCAACCCAGGCGCACAGCCCCCGGCCATCCAAGCCTGGACACCAGGCCCCCGCGGCCGGTCCCCAGGCCAGCTCACCTGGTCACTGGCTTTGTGGTAATATGTTGCATGCATGCCGGCCTGGCCCAACGTTACCGTCGCCAACCAGTTGTTCACTGTAAGACAGCAGGGTAAGGGGTGGGGTCAGGCTACCAAGGCAACTTGGGGGTCTGGGCATCCTGACCCTCCTCCCTCAGACCCGGGAGTTCAGGCCCCCCAGCCCCCAACTCCTAGCCTTGGGCCCCAGGCTCACATGTGTACTTCCCAGCTAGAGACATGACAGTGCCCTCCTCCCCAGGCCGCCGGTGGTAGACGAGCTCTCCGCCCAAGGCCAGGCACGGGGTGACACTCTGGAGGTAGTGGGCCACGAGGATTCCTGTGGGCAAAAAGGCGGGGTGGGACCTGGGTGTGGTGGCAGTTTCCAGCCAGCCAGGCGTCTGGGGCAGGTGCCTTCCCTCCTCTGGCCAGGGTGCCCTGGCAGACACCTGCTCCAGCCAGCATTCCCGCCCCACCTCTCAGAGGCCAGGCCTCTCCACTCCCCAGTCCAGGCTCAGGACACCCGCCACTGCAAGAGGCAGGAGTAGAGGCTAGAGTAGAGGCAGTAAGAGCACACAGCCTGGGTTCCACATCCCGGCCCCACCACTGGCCAGCCGGGTGACCGCAGGCCACTGGGCCACTTCCCTGTCTGGGGTTAAAGGGACTACCTCTCCAGGTGTGCTGGAGATGCACCAAGCCAGCGCATGCCCGGCGTGCAGCACAGGCCTGGCACACGGTGAGGGCTTGGCCAGCACGATCATATGCTACTCTCAAGTCCGAGCCTGGGCTCCGCTGGTCCTCAGCTGCTGGGAGTGACTGACTCTCCCACTGTCACTGGGTGAGTCCCTCAAGCCCAAGGACTGAGAGAGATTCATTTCGGTGTGTTTGGAGCCCAGAAGAGAGTAGACACCACAAATGCCATTTTGTAAAAAGGAGAGAACTAGAGAGGAGGCACAGTGGGGGACAAAGAGGCGACACACATGTATATATAGGAAGAAACAGAGTCAGAAAAGGAGCTGCACAAAGCCCTGAGGTTCCCAGGGGGGGGGCCCGTGGAGGCTGAGTGCACAGAGGCAGGCTTAGAGGTAGAGGTCAGCAAGGAGGCGCCCCTGGGGAAAGAGGGAAGGACGTGGAGCGCTGCAGGGGCCGGGCGCGGAGGGGACGAGGAGGCAAGGAGAGGCTGCGACCAGACAGAGCAGAGGCCCCAAGGGGGGCCGGGAGGGGCGGAGGGAGGTGGGGGCCCAGTGCCAGGGCCCTAGCTGGGTCGTCTGGGGTGGCTGGGACCAGGGGTGTGGCGGGGAGGGGCCCTGTGGGCTCATGGGAGCCAACTGGGCACATTTCTTCCCCAACCCAGAGATGATACGGGTTATCACCTACTGCTTATTAACCAGTTACTAACCCACCTCTGGTTAGGATTATCCCTGTCAGTTGAGAGGGAAACTGAGACCCGTAGAGGGAAAAGCAGCTGTCTCAAGTCACGCACAGAAGCAGAAACTGAAACAGTCTCTGGTCACTATGGGACTGAGGGCCGCGAGACCCTCTCCACCCCCAGCATCCCTCCAACATTCCTCCCTATCCCCTGTCATTCTTCAGCGCCCCCAAGTGCCTCCCACGGCCAGCAGAGAAGCCTTGCTGAAGCACACACCTGACCCTGCTCCTCTGCGAGAACCTGCCATGGCTCCCCAGTGCTCCAGGACAATCCTGGCTCCTCGCAGCAGATGCAAGGCCCTGCGTGGCTCAGCCCCTGCCCCGGCCCCAGCCCCCGGCAGCAGGCTCGCCTCAGTGCTCTCTCCCGAGGCACACACTGCCCCTCCTGCCGGGTGAATCCTGCTGAGTCGGGTCAACTAAATATTTGCACCTAGACATTTCCTGGATCTGCTTCTTTCCAGCATCACAAGGGTCTCCCTGTGTCCACCCTGCCCCCGCTTAAGGCCAACGAGAATAGACCCAGAGGCCCCGGTTCCCCACACGCCCCCCAGGGTCCAGCTCGCTTGCGCCTGAGGTCTCTGCTCCGGCCACCCTGGCATCCCTGCCATTTCCCCTGTAGCCCACGTGCATTTCCAGCTGAGGGCCCTGTGGGCCTCCAGGTGGCAGCCACCCCAGGCCTCTGCCCAGCCCCTTCTCCTCGGGGCCTTTCTTGAGCATCTCACTGCACACACCCCCTCCCCCCCATCGCCACCCCCTCACCTGGCTGGACTTTTCCCCACGGTATTTATCTATTCCGTTCCCCCCACCAGAATGTGAGCTCCAAGAGGGCAGGGGCTTCTCAGCCAGGGGACACTTGGTGACAATCTGGAGACATTTCTGTCACGACCAGGTGCGAGTGCTCCTGGTGTCTGCCAGGCCGAGGCCAGGCTGGGGACATCCCCCGTGCACACGGCAGGCCCCACAGGGCCGCTGTGCTGAGGCGCAGAAACCACGGACTGGCCTTGCGTGCAGTTCTAGCACTTACGTGGGGTTGGCACCTCGGAGCTGGCAGGAGGTACACTCCATGAGCCAAGGAAGGAAAGGAGTCCCGCATCACGGGGCCACGGAAAACCCAATGAACTCAAAGCCCCACGAGTAGGAAAGGAAGTGACGCAGAGTCCTGGACCCAACTCCCCTCCCCAGCCTCTGGCCCGGGGAAGAAAGCAGACGAAGATGGGCAGAAGTAGGAGGGGCTGTTTTGGGCTGCCCCGCCCCTGCCCTCGCCCTCTTGGCTTGGGCTCAAACCAGGATTCCTTGGGGAAGTGGCCGGGGGCAGGTGTAAGAAGCACCCAAGGGAGGGCGGCTCCTTGCTCCAGCTGGACACAATCTCTATCCTCGCTCGACCACACCATGCTCCCCAGGCCCCTGGCCACGCAGCGCCCTCTTCTGGAGTGCCGCCCTCTCCTCTTCACCCTCCCTGGCCGACACCCCCTTGGTCCAGAAGCCACCTTTTCAGAGACGCTGTCCCTGTCACTGCAGGTGGGATAGGGTCCCTCGTTAAAAGCTTTCGTGGCCACTAGAACTCTGAGTATGACTTTTCACAGCAGTAATTGCTTCATCGTAGCTTGTTTAAAAGGTGGCACCTCCCTCAGCAGCCTGGGAGCCCTGTGAGGGCAGGCCCGGCTGTCTGGGCACTGCTGGGTGTCCCAGCACGACCTGCTCAGAATGAAGCCAGAGGAGCAGGGCTAAGGGGCGCAGCCTGGCTTGCACGGGCTCTCAGGCTAGGCCTCGGTCCAGATTCCAGCTCCACCGTCCTAGCTGTGATTCCGGACAAATGACTTCACCCTGGCCCTCACTTTCCTCATCTGTAAACTGGGGGCAATAAAAACACTGACAGCCCCTGCCTCTTGTGGGGTGACACGGAGACTCAAGCACAGGACGAGCCCTAACGACACGTCTGGCTTGGACCAAAGACGGGCTCTTCCACTGACCCTTTCACCTGTGAGGTGGTGCTGCTGTCGTGCCCACACGACAGGGACACTGGGGCCTAGGAGGGTGGAGCCACTTGCTGGAGGCCACAGAGCTGGTTGGAGGTGAAGCCGCCTGAGCTGTTGGTTAAGTTACATGACTGCTCAGCACAGGCCTGGGCACAGCTGGCCCCGTGCTCATCAGTTTCTGAGGGAAGGAAGAGACACCTGTAAGAACCGAGACAAAAGTGGTCTCGGGCTCCAGGGACGAGCAGCAAGGACAAGGTGGCCCAGGCCTGCCGGGGTGTCCAAAGCAGGGCGCCTGGTACCATGGAGAAGGGCGCTGGCCTTGGGGAACTCTTTTCCCTCTCTGGGCCTTGGCTTCCGCCTCTATAAGATGCAACAATGGCAGCTACCTCACAGGTTGTTGAGAAGAATCAACGAGCCGTCCTCCTCCCTGCTCTATCCCCAGTGCCTGAAGGACTGAAGGGAGATGTGCAGGTCAGGTGCCTAGCGCCTGAGACGACGAGGTCAAGAACAGGACCTGCCACTGGTGTCAGTGTCATTCATTCCTTTGTGCAGCAAGAATTTCCCAAGCACCTATTGCTCCCACCGTAGCTCCAGGCACTGGGCATACAGCAGGAGTAAGACAGGCGGGTCCCTGCCTGCCCTGCAAGGGCCGACAGCCTAGTGGGGGAGAAAGGTGACAAAGAACAAGATGATTTCAGAAGTAAACACCACAAAGACTAGGGGACAGGGCGATGTGACATGGTGCAAAGGGGTGCACTGTTTTTGTCTTCCTTCTGTGCGGGTGGACAGGTGAGCTGAAAACAAAACATGGAAGAACTCACCATGGCAAGACCAGAGAACAGTCTGAAGAAATACAGACAACACATGAAAAGGTCCTGGGGTAGCAAAAAAACAACTCAGTTTCCAGGAAGTGTAGGAAAAGCTCCTGTGGCCCAACTGCAGTGAGTATGTGATGCAGCCAGGGGTCAGCAGGGGATAGCAAATGCCTCGGATGGCCCCTCAAAGGGGACACCTCCTCTGAGAAGTCTCCCTGGACTCCTCCAGGCCATAGTGATCACTCTCCCTGGGCTCCGATCCCAAGCCAGCCCCGGCCTCCCGCCTTCACAGACTCATTCCCGCAGGACTCCCTGCCCAAGAGCCTGCGCCCCACGACGGGCCAAGGGCAGCGCAGGCAGTCACAAACCTGGGAGCCAGCAGCTCCACCTTTCCAACCACTTAGGCCAAAGGCTTTAAAGTCACCCCACTGCCCCCCTTCTCCTCACATCCAACCCAGCAGCAAACCCCGCTGGCTCCACCTTTAAACTATACGCAGGATCCGACCACCTCATTCTCCACGTCCCCGACAGTAGAATCCCTTGTAACCTGCTCCGCACGTGTCCACATATTAGAATCTCAGATCAAGTCTGTCCCTTGCTCGAAATCCTCCAGAGGCCCCTACCTCCCTGAGGAAAGGCCAAAGTTCTACAAAGCCCTCTGTGAGGTGGTCCCATCCCCACTTCTATGGCTCTCCCTCCATCCTCCTCCTCGTCCCTTGAACACACTGGGTGCTGTCTTGCCTCAGGGCCTTTGCACTCACTGTTCTCATAGGCTGAAAAGCCCCCTCCCCACATTATCTGCATGGCTCTCTCCTTCCCGTTTCAGCCTTTGTTCAAATGTCACGCCTCAATGAGGTCTTCTCTGGATTCTACCCGCTTCACCTCTGCCCCTAAGTTTTCTCTACAGCCCACCTCACCTGACCTATTTACGTGCAGGTTTATTTTCTGTCTGCCTCACTGGAATGGAAGGTCCCAGAAGGCAGAGACTTAGTTCTCCTTGTTTACTGCTGTACCCTCAGGGTCCGGAATACACACACTCCACACAGTAAACATTTTTAAAGGAATATTAAGAAAGCAAAGGCAGGCATGAAAGAGCAGGGAAGAAGCAGCCACAAGTTGGACAGCCCCTGCCGCCACCCAACCTGAACAGAAATTTTTCTAGTCAGGCCCCATCCCAGACTTCCTTCTTCCCCCGACTGCACGTGGACATGGCCTACCCTGTGACCCGTCCTGTGCTCCGAAGTGACCCCAGAGCCCCACGGTAATAAGGGCAGCTCACATTTGCCTGGCACCTGGCACACGCCTGAGGCCGTTCTTCAGCTTGTCACGTGTGAACTCCTGGAACCCACTCGGCAACCCTCTGAGGTAGCCAATTACACACACAAGGAAACGAGCCCAGAGAGGTGACAGAACCTGCTGAACGTCAGCTAAGACGGCGGGGAAGCTGGGGTTTGAGCCTGTACTCTCACCCACTACGCTCCGCCTCGCCTGATGTTTCAAAATCACTTCTGCCCCTGGCCATTTCTCAGGCGGCGCAAACGGAGGCCCACAGAAGGGAAGGGGCTTGCTGGGAAAGCTGGACAAGGGTTCTGTGGCCACCCTCTCACCTGAGCCCACCAGGACGTCCGGGTTCCCCAGGGTGACGGCCGCCGTGAAGTCAGAGCCCCGGTACTCCCCGTCCACTTGCCAGTTCACAAACTTCGACTGCTGGGTCTGTGGGGGACACAGGAGAGTGCGAGGGTGGCCCGGTGCTCAGGGTGGCTGGGGAGCCGTGACTCGATTTGCCACTCACCTGGAGAGCCATCTTGGACCGGAGGCCGGGGCCCAGCTGGTGAATGACCTGGGCATTCAGGCTGCCGCTGTTGTCCATGTCACCCACCAGCACGGGGAAGGCCTGTGGGGCAGAGGGCAAGGAGAAAGGTCAGGACCCAGCGTTCTGGAAGTACCTGAGTGATGGGCCCAGGTGAAAAGCCCAGGATCAGAAAGCCTCTGAAGAGGTCCCCTCCTCCTGGAAGCCCTCCCTGACCACCTACCTAGTCTGGGTTAGGATCCCCCTTCCACAGCTTCTGGGTTCCCCACCTTAGCCCTGCCCACTCGGGACCGTTCCTTTCTGAAGACAGATCTGCTCCCCCACTGGACCATGAGCCCCAGGAGGGCAGGACACACAGAATAGAGCATGATGAAGGTTTGCAGGATAAATGAATGTGGAAAAAAAAAATGGATATTCGGGGAGACCTAATTCAGGCTCCCCTGATCTCTTGCTTTGTCCTGCCCCAGCCTCCTTCCAGGCCTCTAGCTATGCCCCACCCCCCCTCCAATCTAGCCTTCGCAAAGCAGCACGAGGGATGTTTCTAAAGTGTAAAACTGTAAACCCAATCTTTCCTTTGTTCCCTTGTGCAAATTTTCCCATGGCCCCCCATTGCCCTCTAGGGAAGTCTAAATGCCGAGCTGGGCATTCAAAGCCCGGCGCTGCCCACTCTGCTGGGCACAGAGGACGTTTGCTGGATGAAGGCATGCCCATGTTCCCATGAGCCTTGGTGAGACACACTTCCCACCTCCCAATGCCCACAGCTCTCAGTAGTTCTGTCCTTCCCCTGATAAAGCTTTTTAGGCTGGTATTTGGCTACATGTTTGTTAAAAGGAAGATATAACAAATGAATAACAAAAGTAAACTTACCTCTGTCGGACTCAGCTGCTTTGTCCCCACATATGTGACCCCGAAGTGGTAGTTGGATTCCCCGATTGTGCTGAGGGCTACTGTGTGGTTCACCTGGGAGGAAGGGGAGGGTGGGGGGTTGAGACTGTGGGCCACCCCCCCACACACCAGAGCTCCCCTCCAGCCTGTGATGGGGGATACTTGACAGTCTGGCTTCCCAAATCAGAGAGCAAGGGTGGAGCTAGGGATCCTCTGGGTGGTGCAGGGCATGAAGACTGGGCTAGGTTAGAGACTCAGACTCAAACTCAGAGAAAGGATGTACTGGGGGTGGGCCTACATATCTCACACTTCAGTCCTGCCTGGATGTTGTGGGCTGGGTGGGGGTGGGAGAGCTCTGGGTTCCAGGTCCCCCTGGCACCATGTCTAAGTCTTTTCAAGCATCAAGGAGGTACAGTCCTTTAGAGAAGAATAAAAGGGTTGTTATGTGAAGACACAGGGGAAAGACCGAGATGACCTTTCGAGAGTGAGGGCACCAGAAAGGCTCACCTGGAAGTGGTTACTCAACCCTTTGTTGACTGTGAGCTTGACACCCTCCATCTGAATGGGAAACAGTTCTGGAGAAGAGAAATGCCGTCACACTCACACCAACTCCAGCCCTCCTTCCCAAAGCTCCCCAGCTCTCTCTTCTCCAAGCACCTCCAAACAGAACTCGCAAAAGTATGCCAACCACTAAAGAGACAGTATTGTATAGCAGAGAGAGCCAGGGCCTTTGTCTGCACCCAAATCCCAGTGCTACCACGTGCTACCTGTGTGACATCAGGCAAGTCACTTCTCTTTCTGGGTTCCAGCCCACCATGACACCGTGCTGACACTCTGACCTTGGGTCTCAGTTCCTTCCCTGACCCAGGAGATGGCTAGCTTGGCAGATCCCCATGACTCCTGAGGATCCTAAGTTTTTTCCTACTAATATGGCATTCCCCCTCGAGATTCCACCATTTCAGCTGTTCATTTTAAGCTCCATATCCCATGCGAGCCCAACGTCAACTCCTAAGACTCTGTTTAATGATTCCAATGGTCCAGGCCAATTCCCAAGGTCCCAGCGTTCTTCCCCTTCTCTGGAGATGAGGGCCACCAGCCTCCCGCAGGGGCCCTCGCCCCTCACCCTTGCACTTCCGGTGGCACTCCTCGAACGTGCCCGGGTTGGGCAGGCAGCCGCAGGCCCCATCGTCCGCACCCTTTGCACCGCTGGCGGCGGCGGCCCCGGGGGTCCGGTCCGCACCTCGACCCGCACCCGCTGCGGCGCCCAGGCCGCCCCCGAGCGGCGGCAGCGTGAAGCCCGGCGGCGACGGCGGAGGTAGCCCCACGAGGGCTGGCGCAGGCGGCGGCGGCGGCCCCGCGGGCGGCGAGCTGGCGGCCAACACGTTCCCCATGGTGGCCTGCGGGGTGAGAGGTCAGAGGTCAGGGCCCGCGCGCCCGGGTCCCAGCCCCCAACCAACGCCCGCCCCGCTGCGGGCCGGGGTTCTCACTGACGGCGGCGCCTGCTCCCGGCCTGGGCTCCGCTCCCACCCCGTGCGCCACGCGCAACCGAACCCACTGCCGCCGCCACCACCGTCGTCCCGCCCCACCTAGTCCATTGGTTCAGGGCGCCCAGGGGCCCGCCCACTAGCCTCAGGGCCCAACCGTGCTATTGGAGTACGTAATGAGAGTCCCACCCCCGTATTTCGAACGTCCTTTTCTATCGGTCCGCGCTCGCAGGCAGGTCACAACACACTTCCTAGCCCTTCCCATTGGCTCGCGCACCCAGCGTTTATTGGCTCGCGACGCCGCGGGTTCCAGCCCTCGCCCGCCATTGGTCTGCACTGCGCTCTTTGCAACGCCCACTGACGTGCAGCCTCCGCCCCTCTCCAGAAGGCACCCCCTCCTTTTGACTCCGCCCCGCTGCGAGGTGCCGTGGTAATTGGTCGGCCTTAGTCGTTGTAGCGTTCTGATTGGCTCCGGCGTGCACAGGTGGGTCGACCCCTGCGTCGAATCAGGCTGGTGCGCTCATTGGCTAATGTGCCAGGGTCAAAGGACGCGGGTAAAGGTGAGTTGCACGGCAGAAGCTGCTAGGCAGCAAGGTCAGGTCTCGCGTCCCACTAGGCACCGCGGCAGGGGGGCTGCCCTCTGGCCCAGAGTCGCCGACCGAAGACCGGAAGTGCTGGCACTTCCCATAGTGCCTCGGGAGAATTCTAGCCGGCTCTGTTGTGAACCCTTCCTTGCTCCGCGTTACCCACAATTCCCCGTTACCTATGAACGCAACAGCAGCCTTAGACCCACCCCTTTTGTTACCCGTCATGCCTTGCGCCCGCCCCTCACTGCGGCTTCTATCTTTGGTCCATTCATTCCTGTCCCATTACCCAGCATGCCTCCGTCCCATTCATTTCAGCTTCGTTGCTCCTACCGCCTTCGGCCCATTCCTGCCTGCTCACTACCATCATTTTTCTGGCCCTTCTTTAATATCCCATCATGTTTTGGGTCCATTACCCATCGTGTCCGCAGCCCCTATTTCACTGCATTATTCATCACGCTACCTTTGGCTCATTCATTCAGATCCATTACCCATCATGCCCTGAGCTCCATTTATGACATTAATTTTTGCCTTTGGCCTATTCTTGGCATTTATACATCAACCGAATCCCTCTTAGTATGATTGCTATTTTTATCTTTGCTCCATTTATTTCTCTCCATTACCCATTTAACCGCTGATGCGCTGATTCCTTTTTATTAACCATGGTTTTCCTCCATGATCCTCTTCCATTGCCCTCCATTTTGCTTTAGGTTTTTACAGTTTTGCTCATTACCCTCTCACGTAATACTTTTTTTTTATGTCTTTGTCCCTTTTGTTTCTGACTGTAACCCATCTGGACCTCCAGCCAGCTGATTCCTCTCCTTTTTCCTCAAGCCCTGAATCCCCTATTCATTACCCATCATGTCCCACTCACACCTCTTTCACATCCCACAGAAAACACAAGACCTGGTCAAAGTATAAATTCATATTTTTAGGAAATGCTAACTTTCCTAACAATGATCAGGCCCCCTACCCCCAACCCAAGTGACCCACTTTCCCCCCAGGGGGATGTTTGGGTCCCCATCCCACTGGGAAGAGGTGAAAAGGCTCAGTAGTCTTAAAGTAACAGCAAATTCTCCCAAGGCTGGGGCTGTCAAAGCACACTCTGCCCAGGGCTCACCCCATCTAACCCTGGGCTGGGACTCCGTGCCCTGTAGACAGGAATTGGGGTGGTGGGGTTCAGGGAAGGGTCTGGACCCTGAAACTCCTGCCTGCAGGAGGGAGGAGATGGGGAAACTCTGTCTTGGCCTGGGCGAACCCCCTCCTCCTGCCTTCCAGGAACAGACAGGCGTGGGGAGAGGCAAGTGAGGCTCTGCTGCCTGGAGTGCTCAGGTTTGAGCAGCAGGGAGCCCCCCAACGGCCACTTCGGCAGAGCTATTGGGAGTTTACTGCCTGAGGACAAATCCGAGGTCTGGCGTGTTCTTTGAGATTGTGAGGGAGTCTGGAGATGTCGGTGGGTAGATGAGAAGTATGGTCTAAGGCCACAGTTGTCAAGAGGAATCCCTGGGTCAGAGGTTGTGCAGAAACATGCTCCCCTATCCCCTGTTCGTGAGATAAGGTTACCAGGTTTCTGTTGTCATGGTGGGTTTCTCCGGGTCAGACATCATGGGTTAAAGATCGTAGTGTAGCCACCAAGGTAGAAGTCACAGATGAGATGCATGTGTTGACTGACAGTGGCCTGGCCAGAGGTCAGGGGCACTAGATCCCTGGCAGAAACTTGAGGGATCGGAAGGTGAGAGGCAAGAGACCCGGGCCACGGCAGCTCACACGTACATGGCCCGGGACATGACAAAGCCTTTGCCCTGGTAGGAATCAGAGGGGTTGGCGTAGGACAGAGCGTCATAGATGGGGTTGATCTTGTCCAGGTAGTCCTCCTCCTCTTCCTCCTCCTCCTCATCCTCTAGGTCCAGGGAAACCCCTTCCACAGCTGACGGCCCTGGCGGCACCAGGATGGGGGACCCCAGGCTCGTGGCCCCCAGGAGCAGGGGTCCTGATCGTTCTTCCAGGGTGGGCAGCTCATGGTATCGAGGCACTTCCTGGTGGTGGGGAGGAAGTAGGCAGCTAAGGTCACCTCCTGAGCCTGATACAGAATCCCAATCTGCCACTCGGCCCCCAAATCCTGACCATCCTCTCCTCATGCCAACCAACTATACCTGATCTCACTCCTTGTCACCCCTTGTGCCCACGGCACTACTGCAACAGGACAATCACACCGCTCACCTGCAACCTAAAGCTCAGAGCATGGACCTCACCCTGGGCTCTCCTTTGTCCCTTGATCCCTGACCCCATGTTTTTTCAGATGAAACTTCCATCTTGACCTCAATGACTTACTCTTGAACGCTAAATAGCCTCTTAAATCTTGGTTTGTCTCAACCACATATTTTGACCCCTGACCTTCAGTAGATCACTGAGAACAGGGACCATTCTTGTCTGGTCCCAGCTCTCAGCGCAGTGTCTCGACCAATCCTCACTGACTCCATGACCTTTGAACTCTTACCTCATGCCCTGGGACGTTTTCACTCCTGACCTCCACCACCTCTGCGCTCTTAAGCTCTGACCAGAGACACAGCCCTGACCTCGAGTGGTGACCTTTAGTCCTTGATCTCTTATGCCAGGGCCTGACACCTGGCCCTGAAAACCCAGACCCCGAACCCACCCTTGTCCTCCCTCAGAGCTCCTACCTGATCCGCACACGAGACGCCGGCATCAAAGTAAGGGGTCTTGAGTGGGCTGTGCTCTGAGGCCCCTAGGGTGAAGAGCTGGGAGGGCTGCGGCAGGAGGGAGAGGGGCATGTCAGCATCCCCCCACAGCTGGCCTCTCCCCACCGGCCTCCCCTCCCAGCCCTGGACGTGGAGGCGGGGACAGCCTGGGCCCCAGGGGATGTGCTCACCATCTCCGGCTCCTCCAGCTTCGCCTTTGGGGTTGGGGGCTTGTATGAGGGAGGTCCCTCCAGGCTGTGGGGTAGGAGATGGGATCAGGTGAAGGCAAAAGCCTGAGAAGCCCTCGGCCCTCCTCCGGGTCACTGCAGAGGCTGTTCCCTCTACCTGGAGAACACGCTTTCTGACCTCCCCCCTCCGCCACACACACGTACACACACCCCTGACTAGCTCCTACTGGTCCTATGAATTCCTTTTCTTCCAGGAAGACTTCCTGATTCTCCAGATGGATCAGGAGCTCCTGGTACACCGACAAATAAATCTATCCTGCACTGCCCCCTGGGGGCACTTGCTGAGTTTGAAATGTTATTTATGATATTGTTCAATTACTGAACCCTGCTTTGAGCTCTGTGAGGGAAGGAACAAGGTCTGTGCCATCAGCCTTTTGTCCCTAGAACATTATGAGGAATTTGAGAAGTATTTGTTAAAAGAATGAACAAATAAATTAATGCACAATGCTTTCTTGTCCCCCAAACTAGGTTAAATTCCCTCATTCAGTACATAATAATGAAGGCTGCTTACTATGCCTTTAACCCCCAGCTCAGATGCTCCCTTCTCTGGGAAGCCCTCCCTGACCCCCCAGGCTGGGTCAGGTGCCCTCTCTGAGCTCCCACAGCCCCCTCAGCTGCCCTATCCCACCCCTGCTCTTGCTGGGTCATCCCTGACTGGGGACAGTTCCGTCTTCCCCCCTGGACTATGAGCCCCAGGAAGGCCGGGCCAGGGCTGCCCCAGTCAAGGTGGCACCCAGCACTGGGCAGGGCACAGGGAAGATCGGTAGCAGTTGTTGCTTGAATTGACCATGCATCATCATGCTAAGGAGGCTTGTTCTAGATACAGAGTCCCAGCGCTTCTTGCAAAGGTTCTGATTCAGGAGGTCTGGGGTGAGGCCCAGGAA
This sequence comes from Cabassous unicinctus, assembly GCA_029593785.1. NCBI lineage: Eukaryota > Metazoa > Chordata > Mammalia > Cingulata > Chlamyphoridae > Cabassous > Cabassous unicinctus. The sequence continues at coordinate 1,602 of JAQZBX010028521.1, read as the reverse complement.
GGTGCATTTTTTTTTTTAGGAGGTACTGGGGATGGAACCCAGGATCTTGTACATGGGAAGCAGGCGCTCAACCACGTGTGCCACATCTGCTCCCCGGAAGGTGCATTTTTAACAAGCGTGTATATTCCCCGCCCCTCCCCAGATACACAGGTTGGTGGTATCTGAGAAAAAAAAATGGTCACAAAAATACCTATTTGCTGGATGCATTTCAGCAAGTGATTTTGGCTCTCTGATCCTGTTTCCTCTTTGACTGCCCCCCGCCCCCGCCCTGAGAATTTGTTTCCATGATATACTTACTTGTGTAGATACTTTTTAAATGTTTGTCTCATCATTGCGTTCCTCCCCCTGGGGCCTGGCCCAGAGTGGGGACTTGCTGAATACTTACACTTGTTTGATCAGCGAATGAATGTGAGGCTTCAGTGAGGTGAGGTCTCATGTGTAAAATGCATCTCACCAAGCTGGGCACATAACAGTGCTGTACACAGAGCTCATTTTCCCCAATCTCCAGTTCCCTTCTTTCTCATAAGACCATAGAGTTTAGCTGGGTACATCGCTACCCAGAAAAAAAAAAAGACTACATTTCCCACCCTCCCTTGCGGCTGGGGCAGCCATGTGACTATGTCCTGGCCAATGGGAAGTGAGAGGAAGCTCTGGGTGTAACTTCTCAGCTGTTCCCCTTCCAGTGTCTGGAATGGGGGGCTTTGAGGCTGGGACGGCCCTGTCTGGTTGTCATGTACGTGGACCTTGATGGGAATGGGTTCTCCTCGAGTGGGAAGCCATCTTGGAACGTGGGTAAAGGCCCCATTGTAGGAAAGGTGGAGCAACAAGATGGCAGGTGCCCAGACTCGGACAACCTCCCAGAGCCGAGCTGTCATTCCAGCTTTACAGGAGAGAGCAGGGCACTTCCCTTCCGCCCCCGCCCCCTTCAGTCACTGTTATTTTGGGTCTCTCTGTTCCACACAGTTCCAATTTCCCTCATCCTCACCCCCTACCCACTGCTCCCCCATTCTGGGGCCCCTCCCCTTCCTCTTCCCAGGGCCCATCACTCACTCGTCCTCCCCTGCCCCCTGCAGCCTCTGCTCCTTCCGCTGCTGCCGGCAGATGAGGACGCCCGTGGCCGCCACGGCAGTAGCAATGATGGCAGCAATGATGCCCCCAATGATGCCGCCGGTGGCCCCTGCGCCCGCCGTGTTGGGGGTGTCTGCAAGGAGAGGGAGAGCGTGAGGGGGACGTCCAGGGGGATGCCACAGCTCCTCAACCCCCACCCCAAGCCCCCACCCCCCTGCCTACCCAGGGCAGGGGACATCCCCTCATCCAACTCCTCTTTGCCAAGCCTTTGCTGGGTGCCGGACGAACAAGGCATAACGCGTCCCCACCCTCCTGGGACTCGTGCTCTAGTTGGGCAGGGAGGACGAGAGCAACCAAACAAAGAAAACGTGCTCGTAGGCTGGTAGAGGGTGAAGACAATGCGGCAGTGGTAAGGAAGTGACGGGAGTGGGCGCGTAAGCCAGTTAAACAGGGGAGTCAGGGAGGTCCTCACTGAAAGCTGAAGGGGACCAGGCAGGGGGCACAGCCAGTGCAAAGGCCCTGAGGAAGGAGCGC
>JAQZBX010028520.1:0-27772 GCA_029593785.1 Cabassous unicinctus | reverse complement strand
CAATTGAGGAATGAATATCAAATCACATAGTTACTTTGCACTTTGTAGAATTTTATATCTTCTGTTCTCCAATCAGGGAGAAATTTTACCTCCCTGATACCCCTCCTTTGCTTCCAGGCCCCTCCTCCCTCCCACTCTGCATTCTTCATGCACCAGAGGCGACTGCAAGGGAAAGGGTTTGAAAAAATGTTTCATGATTCCCACATGAACTTGTTCATGTATAAAGTTATTTTTATTTCTGATTGTGAGGCACAAGGTGAATACTTTTATAATTCCCATTTAATGGATGAATTCCATAATTTAATGACGATAGTCTAAGTTTTCTCCTCAGAACCTGAAATCCAGTTTCAGGTCCTCCTTATGAATGACAACTTCTCAGAGCAAAGGTGACTTGATGTTCCAGGCCTGGCCGTGCTGCTCTATTTGTCTGCTCCCTGCACGTAGTTCACACTAAGTACCCCAAGAAGACAAGAAGTGATTCCACAGGGGAGGGAAGAAAATGGTCACAGTGACGGGGTTAGTTGTGGGAAAGAAGAGACACTTTGTGACCAGGAGATTGAGACCTCCTCCTTCTCATCCCCCAGCCCTCAGATTTTCCAGAGAAGACCTTGTGTACTGAGGTCACCAGGGGGCGTGTGAGGGCTGAGTTTGGGGAAAAGGGTCAACCCCAATCCCTCAGTGCCTCAGTCTCCATGTGGGCACTGGTCTAGCTGAGGTCCCAGCACCTGCCTCTTTGAAGATCCCACCCAGGGGCACAGCAGGGTGAATGGTGGGGCAGGAAGAGGGAGGAAGCAGATTTGCATGAAGAAACTTATCTGGGGAACCATGAAAAGGCCCCGAGGACACTGAACTCCAGCTGAGGAGCCTGAGGAGTGAGTCCTCATGAGTGTCACTGCCATGACCTGGACGGCTCTTCTTCTCTGGATTCTCGCTTATGGCTCAGGTCAGTGGAAGGGACTCGGTTCTTGGGTTGCTCATGTGAGAGTAGAGGTCTCAGGGTGACCCCTTGCCCACAACACTAACTGTCTCTATCTTGTTGGTCTCAGGGGCAGATTCCCAGACTGTGGTGACCCAGGAGCCGTCACTGTCAGTGTCTCTAGGAGGGTCGGTCACGCTCACCTGCGGCCTCAGCTCTGGGTCAGTCTCTACCAGTAACTACCCCAGCTGGTACCAGCAGACCCCAGGCCGGCCTCCCCACATGCTGATCTACAGCACAAGCAGCCACCCCTCTGGGGTCCCTGGTCGCTACTCTGGCTCCATCTCTGGGAACAAAGCTGCCCTCACCATAACGGGGGCTCAGCTCGAGGACGAGGCTGAGTATCACTGTGCTCTGTATACAGGCAATTACGTTTGCACAGTGATTTAAACCCATGGGGAAGTGCCACCAAAACCTCTTCCTATGCTCAGAATGGCTCAGCTTTCAGAGAGGGAAGAAAGAGGGTGAAGATGGTATATAACCCAAGAGTTGAAGGGAGACTTTTCTCATAGCAGTTGTTTTATTGGCCAGGAATTAGCCTTGGAAACAGAACAACTAAGAGCACTTTGAACTGAGAAAATTTCTATAGAAAATAGAAGATACCCATACAAAAAAGAGGAGTAGCTGGGAAATTTTGGTCCCAATGGAGAGTCTGAAAGCCAGAAAAAGTCATGACCTTTTTCTCTGAAAGTGCTGGCTCAGGTGGGTGAGTTAGAGCCATTGGGATTCCCACTTGCCATATAAAGACAGACAATGAGAGCTGGAGCCATGAACTGCTATATGTCGTGGGCCTGGATTATTTGCTGGATTTAAAGCCTGTGATTGGGAAGAGACATTGAAAGTGCAGTGAGGAAAGGTGAGCACGAGCTGGAAGCTGTCAGCACTTCTGCCTCCTTTGCTCACAGAGGGGAGGGTGTACAGGCCCTGGAGGCCCCGGCCCCTCTGGGACTGTCTCCCCCAGCAGCCACCTGGGGGGCCTTCCTCAGAGGAGGGGGGTGCTGCCTTCCTCCTGGCCAGTCTTCACCCATTGCCACCTCCAGTCCCCTCTGATCAAGTGAGGTCTTCATAGGTGCAGTGCATGTGCTCATTCAAAACATCCCGATGCACAGTTAAGAATTAAGTTAATGCTGAAATTGAAATGTAGTCACTGGGGTGGAATTTTGACAAAAACTGCAGAACAACATACAGACAGGAGTGAGCAAAGAGGAGAGAAGCAGAGGCAGTTGGCCTGGGATGGATGTGGTGGAGAGAGAAAAACAAGAGCTCTTTGTTAAATGACTGAGTGGGGACCACACACTCCCAGGCCAGGGAACCCAGCAGGGGATGCTGTGGATCTGCTCAGAGGCCTGGAGGAAAGGCACGTGATTGAAATTTAAAGGCCCCTGGACTCCGGTTCACTGACCCATGTAGAATGACAGGGCAGCTGCTTGTTCCCAGGGGACTGACCCAGAGCTCACGGCCTTCCCAGGACAGCGGAGCTGACTCAGGGCTGAGGACCCAGAACTGGGTGTTAAAGGGCTAATCATGCCAACTGCACACAGCACCACACAAACCCACACCTTCCCACATGCAGCTGAGCAGGAGCCAGCAGAGCCCTCAGGGGGTCCAGCCAGCCGTGGTCCAGGGGCCTGGGAGCCTCCACCGCATGGCCTGGACTCCTTGCCTCAGGGGTCCACAGGGCCATTCACTTTTTATAGACACATTAAGTGGGTTGGATCCTAAACAAAATCTCTCTAAATATTCCCTATTTCACAGAGTGGTGTTGAGGACTCTAGATCCTGCTCTCCCCACTGCCCAGCAAGAGGCACTTTTCCTCACGTTGTGTTAGGAGCAGCTGCTAACAGTGGTCATGTGAACTGCAGTGTCAGCCTCGCTCACCTGCTTGAACAACCTAAGACAGACCCACCTAGCAAAGCCTACAACCAACCTGGTAACATCAGCTAGGGAGAGGGTCTAAAGGGTGAGTCCTGCTGATGGAGAGAACCTGGGCAATGCCCTGAGCTTACACAGCTGCCCTATTTCCTGGAAAGCTTAACCACAGGCTCCCTGGGGCTCACTGTGGCCCTGGATCTCAAGTGTGTTCATGGATCCAGCAGGGGGCGCTGTGGGACTGTCCAAGCTGAGAATTTCCTCTGCGGTTGGAATTGAACCAATATTCACCTGAAAGCCATTATAAATCTCAACCTAAAATAAACAAAACAAATCTGTGTCAGCTGTGGCTTTAAAGCTCTAACTATGCTCCTTGGTAATAGGCACTAAACAGATTTGAGATTGTTCAGCCATAAGGAGAACTTTACTGATACATGCTCCAATGTGGATGAATCTTGAAAATATTATAACTAAACAAAGTCACACACAAAAAAGTCACATATTCTCTGGTTCCATAGAGACAAATATAACCAGTTCAGGGTTTGTCCATGTCTGATGAGAAGTGGGCCTGGGAAATGACAGCTCATGGGTCATTATGTTCTGGAATTAGAGAGAGCTGTGGGTTACACATCCTTGAGTGTATACTAAAAACCACCCAATAGTACACTTTAACAGGGTAAATTTTATGGTACATGAATTATTTATCAAATTATAAAATAAATTCTGTTGTGCTTCTGGTTCTGGGAGAGACCCCTGAGCCTCTGACCTGAGATAGACACACGATGAGCTGGTCTCCTGGGGACCTGAGTTAACACACCAGGAGAGCTCCACATCGACTCAGAGGAGTGTGGTTTGCAATTAAGAAGAGAAGGAGATTGTGACGCACTCATGCTACGCCTGCCCAACATTTCTGCACCAGGTTTCCTGCCTGGACTCTGGAAGGGTCTGAATTTGACCTACAATCTGAAGGTCTGAGGAGCAGATGAGGAGGCACCTGCTACAGGACATCCTGTCATCAGTGCTGTTCCCACCAATGGCACCAGATGGCGCTGTGGGCCGAGCCCAGGGAAAGCAAGCACAGCTGGGAGATGACCTTGAAAGTCCATTAACACATGATCACTGGTGTGAAACCCCACTATAAACTGTAAACAGTCAAACTGCTGAGTCCTCAAGGGAGGGAGCTCATTTGTGTGATAGCGCCGCCCTGCACATTGTCTTAGGGGTTTTAATGGGAGCTGGGGGAACTGACCCTGGGGTGAGTCCTCTTGAGAAGCACAGCACAGGGTGTGTCTCCACCATGGCCTGGACCCCTCTCCTGCTCACCCTTCTGGCTCACTGCACAGGTCAGGGGGCACTTTACGGGCTTGGAGTGGGTACAGGACATATGAAACCTTCCTGATCCCATCTCCACTCCTGACCCTGGGGTCTCTGTCCTATTTCAGCAGCAGTTTCCCAGGTTGCAGTGACTCAGGAAACTTCATTGTCCATGTGTCCTGGAGGGACAGTCACACTCACCTGTGGCTCCAGGGCTGGGGCCGTCACCACCAGTAACTATGCCAGCTGGGTGCAGCAGAAGCCCTTCCAGCCACCCTGCTCCCCACCCCCCCTCAAGGGTCTGCTAGGGGGCACCAGGAATAGGAACCCAGGGGTCACTGTCTGATTCCCCAGGTCCCTGCTTTGGGACAAAGCCACCTTCACCATCATGGGGTCCCAACCCAAGGATGAGCCTGAGTATGACTGCCTGTGGTTCAGCAACCACTTCCACAGTGACAGAGGTAAGTAGGGAAGGGAGACATGAACCCCCTGCTCAGCCTCAGCCCCCAGTTCTGACATCTTCCTTCTCTTTATCTCAGAGGCTGGATCCAACCTAGAGTGGGCTCAGAGAGCTTTGTTTAATGATCCAGGGAGAGGGTTAAACAGATTCTTTCTCAGCTCAGAAAAGTTTTATTTAACAATCATTTTATGATAACCATGTGCTTTTCTTAAGCAGTCCATTGACTTCCCAAAACTGGTAAAAAATGGGCAAAAGTGACAAACCAAAAATTATACGACACATGCATATGTGTGTGGGAGTGTGTTTTTCAAATGAGAATTCAAATTAACCATCAGTTCATTAAGAAGAGAATGTGTGTGTGTGTGTTATTTTCAAGTCTGAATTTGGAGTAGCCACAGTTTCACAAGCAGTTGAAATGTGATATTATAGTTACACAATAGGCAGTTATAATTTAACAACTATGATTGTAAACTTAGCAGCTCACTATAGAAGCAAAACTTAGAAGAAACATGAGAGAATGGCATCATCCTGTCACTAAATACTTAGATTTTAAATGAAAATAGAGAAAAATCAGAAAACACAGGCCTAATGCCAAAATTAAAAAGGGAAATATTAATTTTTCAGTAAATCTAAGAACACCTACATTCAAGCATATGTACCTTCCCCCCAGCGTCTTAGTCCAACCCTGTCACCAGGCACCTGTAGGACCTTCCAGAGATACGGATGTGCATGTAAATCTATGCAGGTACCTCTAAAGCTCTAGGAGATTCTGCCTGTGTCAGGGCAGGATGAGGAGGGCACAGAGCCCACCCCTGCACAGGGAGGGAACGGTAAGCAACAGATACATTATAAATGTGATTGGTTATTTGATCGAAAGAGTATATCCTCACATATAACCCAAGCCCACAACTTCACACATTCTCCTGGATGAGCACGTCCACAGTCCATCATGTTCCTTCCGTGTTTGTTGATCTTTGACTCTGTCAATTGTGCTTTTGAAATTCCATAGACTCTTGATCATCAGAATCTGAACTGTCAGTTGAGACTTTCAACCTCCCTGCATGTCAGCATCATATGAGGATCTTGTAAAGAAATCATTTTTCATATCAGGGAACAGTGATGTCAGATTCTGTGTAGGCTCAAGAGTGTACACTTAAGGCCACACTCACATGCTCATCTGGCCACTTTTCTCCCACCTGCACCTCCCTCAGGGGAGGACCAGACACAGAGGCCCAAGGCAAGGACCACTCCTCTGACACACACTCCAGGTTGGGGTCTTCTGGTCTCATCCCAAATAACTGCTCCCACTGGTCAATCCTGTGGCATTGCTGAGATTCTCCACCTTGTGGTTGCTGGTCACAGGTGATTCTACCTCAGTCCCCGTCTGGGGTCACAGGAGCTGGGATCCCTGTTGACCTGACTCTGCCTTAATTGGACGGAGCCCCTTCAGTACACAAAGCCAACCACTAAGAACCCTGAGTAGACTCTCTTGCACTTCCCAATTTCATAGGCTCATGCTGTACCCTTCTAGAATGTGCTGTCTCTACCCAACAATGTCAAGTTGTGCCACTGGTCTAGTTTTATCTTATTCCAAACTCTTCACTCCTCTTTAGGTTCACATCTCCTTTCATAGCTCAGTTACACCAATAGGCTGATGACTGCAAAAGTCAATTAACTGCCCATTCTTACAAAGAGGATGTGTGTGTGGATCTCTAGAGAAGCCAGGGTTCAGCAAAAGTAAATTTTTTCTATCACTTGGGTTCAAAGAAAATAAACCACTCAACTTAATCAGAGTTGACTCAACACATAAGAGTTGAGAGAGATTTGGCTGGTGAGCCTCCTTTGAGAATCACAGTGGATGAGCTCCAAAAGGGTCAGAATATCATTTCAATAGTAAATATATGCCTCTCATCCAATAGTGAATGAATATGCTTTAAATTTTATTGTTTAACTCAATATTATTGAGGAGACCAGTAAGATGGTAAACCTTAGGGAAATAACATTTTACAAGACAGTATTAATTCCTGGAATGGTGACCTTTAAGGTAAATATTCTGTGTTGGAGATAAACTGGCCAATATAATAAAGCCATATATTTGGTATTTATTTTCTCCTCTTACAAAAATATATTTATTAACATGATTCCATTTATATTTGGGAATTCCACAGAAGGCCATATGATTCTGCACATTCTCTATCTGACACTTGGCATCCAGACTTTCCTAGAGTGGAATCTGTTCTCCCTCTGTCAATTTCCTCAGGCATCCTTCCCACCTCATCCTTCTGACATATGACCTGAGCCCACCTTCCCTTCCAGCCCCAGTGGCCTCTTTAGAACACAGTCACCCAGTCAGGAAACTCCTTGACCTGATAACTCCAGGGGCATCTTCCCCATATTCCTAAGGCACTTACCATGTTTCTCCTCCTTTCTGAATTCCAATCACTTGGATCCTGGGAGACCCCAATGTCCTTTGTTCATATCTGTGCTGCTGTGACTACATCTACTTTGCAGAATTCTCTTCATCTTCACTAAGCACACTTAATCTTCCAGTCATTTATTTATCCACTCCGCTCTTCTCACCTTTTCCCCCTCCTTACCCAGGACCCAGCAACCTTCATTTTCCCAGACCCACACATGCAGTAGTGGCCTCTCTGTCCCCTTCCTCCAATGCTGAAGGTAAGGAAGGGAGGCACCTGTACAGCTCAACACTTGTATAAAAGAATCCATCTCCATGGTGACCCAGTGAACAGCCAAGGGTGCCATGGGACACTTTCACCCCTGAGGAATTGAGTAGAGAAGTAAGATAGTCCTGTATGGAGACCACACACAGGGGCCTCTGGCCTGGTCCAAAGGTAAAGGGTCAGTGGGCAGAGTAGTGGGAAGGCAGGAGCTGCCCTGATGGGCTCAGGTCATCTCCTCACTCACAGCTGTACAAGAGCATGGTAACCAGGGGGCTCTTGGGGCACATTCCTGAGGGCTTTCAGGTGACCAGAGGAGAGAGCAGCAACCTCTACTGCCTGGTGCCTTCTGATAGGGCTAATGGGGCTGCAGCTGAGCCCTCCCTCACTCCTGAGCCCACACAGCCCCATCCCTGACCACACACCTGCTTCTATTCACACAGAGGAGCCTCACCAGGTCTCAGTGTGAGGATAAGAAAGCTGGGGGATCTCATTTGCATGAATGGACCCTCCCTTCTCTCAGACTGTGAAGAGGGCCTGGGAGAGACTGTGAGGAAGCTCCACCTCAGCTGTGGGGCCCCAGAAGGCAAGACTCAGGGAAAATCTCCACCACGGCCCTGTCCCTTCTCCTCATCACCCTCCTTGCTCACTGCACAGGTGACTGGATGTGGAACTGAGGGAGGAGGCAGTGGGGAGCCACAGGGTGTCCTGCTTTCTTCTCTTATCTCTAGAACCCAGAATCACCTTCTCTGTGTCTCCTCCACTTCCAGGGTCCTGGGCCCAGTCAGTGCTGACTCAGCCACCCTCAGTGTCTGGGGCTCTGGGCCAGAGGGTCACCATCTCCTGCTCTGGAAGCAGCACAAACATCGGGGGAGGCTATTCTGTGAACTGCCTCCAACAGCTCCCAGGAACAGTCCCCAGACTCCTTGTCTACGGTAACAGCAATCGACCCTCTGGGGTCCCTGATCGCTTCTCCAGCTCCAAGTCTGGCAACTCAGGCTCCTTTACCATCACTGGGCTCCAGCCTGAGGATGAGGCTGATTATTACTGCGCTGTGTGGGACAGTAGCCTCAGTGCTCGCACAGTGCTCCAGACCACATGGGGAACTGAGACAAAAACCTGCCCCAGCCCCAGTGAGGCCGGTCACCCCTCAGACAGCCTGTGACAGACACCAATGGAATGTGACCATGGTTTGACAGTTTCAGCATCCCAGGGTCTGACAGGCAGCACACAGACAACCTTAAAGAGCCAGTTACAATGTCTTCATCTCAACTTTTTTACACACCATTGTGGAGATTGCGAGTTACTTACCATGAACTGTGCCTATTTAAAGTATGCAATTCAATGTATGTTATCATATTTATGGATTCGTGCAACAACCACCATAATGTAGTTTTAGAAAATCTTGATGATCCCACAAAATCCTCCATCACAATTTTCTCTCCATCCCAGCCCACTTCTTCCCATTCCTAGGTAATTGATATTTTCCATTCTGTCTTTATAAATTTACCTCTTCTTGACATTTCTCATCAATGGCCTCAGACAATATGTGGTCCTTTGACACTGGCTTCTTTCACTTAATTGTTTCACATCATGCTTGTGAGGTTCATGCATATTGTAGCAGAGGTCAATGCTCCATGAGTCTTTTATTGTATTAATGTATGTGCAGTATCAAATTTCACACTTCAACCCCTTCAATAATACTCTATTTTATAGGGTAGGGTACCTTTATCAATTCAACAGTTGAACATCTTGCATTATTTCTATCTTTTGTCTCTTGTGTACAGTGCTGTTATGACTATTCACATATGAGTTTTTGTATTGATATATAAGGTCTTTTCTCTTGGGTAGATACATAGTAGTGCAATTGCTGGTGACATGCTAACTCTAGGTTTAACATTTTCAGGAACTGGTAGCTAGTTTCCAAAATGGCTGCACCATTTTCCATTCCCACCTGCAACATAAGCAGGTTCCCATGTGTCCACATCCTCCCCAGGATTTATTTTATCTTGTCTTTCTGATTACAGCCATCCTGATGGTGGGAAAGGGACATCTTGTGGTTTGGATTTGCTTTTCAGTATTGATGAATGATGCTGAGCATCTCTCATGTGCTCCACTCTTTTGATCAAGTTACAGGCATCAAGGATCAGAGGTCCTCCCATGGATCACTGACTTTAGGGAATTTAGAATTAACTAGAGCTGAACTCACACCCAAAGCCTACTCACCTCTACACAGGAGGAACATTACTGAGAAGAAACAGAATCCCTCTCTGGACAATGAAATGGCCACCATGAGGCCTATCCATCATGCCAGGATCAACAGATACAAATGTCTCATTGATCTGCTTGTGCAAGGATCTCCCAGGTCTTCCAGGATTCTAGAACTTTCCTAGTTGCTGTCCTGAGCATGTTGCTTCCTCAGTCACCACTGGAGATGTCTTTACATGACTCAGAAAGATTTAAATACTTAAAATTATTGTATCTTCATCAAACTTGGAACTTACTGTCATTCAAATTGCAGTTATGACAATGAAAACACATATCACTGATTGGTATAAAATGATAAAGGATGCCTAAGTAGAGGTTAGTAACAAGATCTAAAGTTCAACATTTAAAGACAAAACACTGTAAATCAATGAACAATATACCTGAATAGATACTTCACAAAGTAAGATAGATGAATGGGTTATAGGCAAAGAAAAAAGTAATCAAAATCTTGGGTCACCAGGTAAGTGAAAATTAACAGTATAATGAAATCTTGCATTATTCTTCTGTGAACCTACATTTTCTATGATCAAAAAAGTAAGATGAATTGCCATATACATTAATAGAAATTGCTAAAATCATAAAGTCTAACATCAAATGTTGGGAGGATATGAATCAAGGGGACCTCTCAATTTTGCAGACTGAACTCTAAAATGTTACAACCACTTTGAAAATCATCCTTTGAGTTTCTTTTAGAATTAATCATGTACTTTCTCTTTGACCAAGATATTCCAATTTCATGTAGAAACAGAGTTCCATAGATGCAAATAGATTTATAGCAGCTTTATTTATAACAGTCAAATGATGCAAACAATGCCTTGACACATCAACAAGAGGAGGTATAACGACTTCCTAGTAGAGTCATGTGATGGACCATTCTTCACATCATAACAATCACAGGTCGTGGATTAAAATCACCCAGTTGTAATTTTAATACACTGATCTCCTTAGTATACTCTCTTCACTGTCTTGTAGGATATCAGCCCTCTTATTGTTGCCATGCCTGTGAGATCAGACTTTGGAGGTCTGCTTTCTGCTTATTGCCATTTCCAAGGTGATAACATCCAACCTCATGGAGATGCAGATGGGATGTGGCCCATGGTTGTTTGTGGAGTGTCAGTGACCAGGCTCTGAGGCCTAAGAACCTAACTTTATTTCCACTGAGAACTGGGGTTTGAGCAGTGAGCAGCAGGGGGCACTGTGGGTCTTCCCAGGAAGCACAGTGGATGGTCACCCATGTGTCATCCCCCAAACTCTCAGCACTGGGGTGTGGGGGCCTGTGATTACTGAAGAGGGCTCAGCAGCTGTGTCCTCTTTGGGCAGGGCAGAGTCTCCTGTTCACAGGTCTGTGTAAGGTCCCAGTTGCTGTTTTCTTCCTGCCCTCCCAGGAAGGAAACTCTGAATGTCACCCTCTAAGCACTGCTGTGTAAAGAAAGAAATTCAAACTTCAACTGGTATTGGAGATGGAGCAGAGAGCATCAGCAGAGGAAACAATTTGCATGAAGACCCTTTCCTCTATCAGGGCAGTGGAGAAGATAAGAGAGGTCTGGGCCAGCCCAGTCCCAGCTCATAGCCTAAGGGGCTGTGTCCACCATGGCCTCTCTCACTGCACAGGTGGGGACAGGCCACAGGGCCTCAGGGCAGCCCCCTTTAGTCAGTCCCAGTTGCTCTGATGTCCTGGTGGCTCACCCTGGTCCCTGACACATCTTTCTTGCATATCTTTGCAGCTTCCCTCTCTCAGCCTGTGCTGACTAAGCTGTCCTCCCTCTCTGCATTCCAGAATGTCTGTGAGACTCACCTGCACCCTGAGCAGTGCCTTCAATGTGGATGATTTCTGGATAAGCTGTTTCCAGCAAAATCCAGGCTTATGCTTAAGCAAGCACCAAGGCTCCAGTGTCCCCTGCCACTTTTCTGGAGCTGAAAATGCATCATTTAACTCAGGTGTTCCACACATCTCCAAGCTCATGCCTGAGGATGAGGCTGACTAATACTGCTGTGCATGGTATGGCAACTCTAAGACTTACACAGAGCTTCAGACCCATAGGTAAGACAGAAACCTCCCCAGCTCCCCAGCCTGGTGCAGTCCCTGTGTCACTACCTGTGGTTTAGTATTCCTTAGGTGGTGGCTTCTATTGCACGTCTTGAGCCAGCAATAGACCTGGGACCATTGGAGGTGAAAATGTCTTCTTTTCATTCGTTCATATATTTTATATAATCAATTGCATTCTTCCATGCTGATCATGGCTACATAGGAAGAAATTGGTTCTTAGGATGAATTATCCCTTCATTGGGATGATGATGAGGATGGAGGTTGTTGATCCCCCCATGCCCAGCCCAAGGACCGAGTGTGAATCACAGATGTGTGGTCTGAGCAGCTCATGATCACATGGACCTACCAGGGCCCAAGTGAGCTCTTACTCTGACAAGGTCCCTTCCTTCCTTCCCCACATCTGCTCATGCCCACTTGGTTCGAGAAGCTGGTTTGTTCCTTGCCATTGGCTCCATGGATGTTGAGGAAACTGAGGCTTCTCCAAGGTGTCATGCCAGCAGGGGCTGGACATCTAGGTTCAGGCTTCCCTCACCCACCTGCATCCAGATCTGTAATTAGCTCCTCTCTTTCTCAATCCAAGATGAGTTCTTGCAAATGCCAAGGTGTAGATGAGGCTGGTGCACTGAAGGATCAAGGTTACAGACAAATGAAGAAGTTCTAACTCCACAAAAGCCTTGAAGGAGGATCAGGGGGTGTAGGGAAGTTAGGTCTCCACTCTGATGCTGCAGGAAGCAGACTCTGGGGGACATCTGTGCCCAGAGTGGGGTCCTCACCTCCTCATCCTTCTCCCTGGACAGGGGAGTGTCTGAAATGGCCCACTGGGAGCACCTGAGCTGTCCTTTTCACATTCCTCTTGTACAGGGGCCCTCAGTACTGCTCGTCTCAATGGCTTCATGTCCTGGATAGATCAATGTTCAAGTTCTTCATGAACTTTGGAACCTTCACTAGCTTTCCATGATATTAGAGTTGACGAGAATAGTGTGCGGGTTACTACATAGTCTCTCTTACTGTGACTGAGCCTCAGAAATCTGGGACTGTTGTCTGCTCATTCCCCCCACCTGAGTCCTCCAGGTGCCCTGACACAGACTCCAGTCCTGGCCCCACAACTCCCCTGACCAGCTGCAGATTCCTGCTTCCCAGATTTTCTCCCTGCAGGGTCTCTCACTCCATGACTTTATTAAAAATATGCAACATTTGGATGGGAGGTTATGTCTTCTGGATCACAACCCCCAATCCCACCCATTACTCTGCTGAGCCCACCTCTGCTTCTTATCTGGAATTCTGGTGACTGTTTCTATCCCCAATTTTTACAGTTCCCTATGAAATTCCTTAAGAAATTTTGAGTCTTTTGATTTAAAAGACTCAAAAGAGAGCCCAGAAACTGACCCATAAGCATGGGTAGTTAATGCATAAATTGTACCAAGTTTCTATTTGCTATGATGTAAATGTTTTCTTAATAGGTAGTGGTGATGATCTCATAACAATTTGCATGTAATTAACCCAGTGAAAATAAAAGAAAGAAATCTCTAATTCTGGCTGAGATACTGTGGAAAATGCACCTTCCATCTTTAAGATTTAGGAACTCGATGGGGTAATCCTTGACCCTCTGTCTAGACTTATTGCCATGTAATTTCTTCCCAATTATTATTTCCTAAATTTCCTGATCTGGCATCACTAGAGCTCAAGATGCCCTAAAACCTCATGAATTATTCTGTTACAGCCAACACACCTTCACCTTGGGGCAAGGATGCAGTCGTGGACCTCTCTTCTCTTTCCCTCCAAAAGAAGGGAGTTCCTCTTCTGAGCCATCTGCTCACTCCTTTCCTGTTTTATAGCTAGGTAGGAGGATAAAGGTGGATTGTATTAAATACGAACCAATCAGAAAGCCCAATTTCTTAGCTGACTTTTTGTTCCAATTCTAAGAAAACAGGAATGTTCCTGCCAGACCCCACTAGCCACCATTTTACACAAGGACAGACAGCAGGGATTTCCAGATGTGGTCTGTCTGCAAACAGATGTTCAGCTCAGGCAGAACTGGGGCAGGAATTGCAGGGTGCAAGAGAGTCTCCAGAGGACCAGATTCACTAAGCCAAACTCAGTGTATAAATTCACTACCCATTTGCCACACATGAGCCTCTTGTCCAAGGGCACATGGACATGTTAGTGTGGTAGCTGCTTCCAGAAGACCATGTCCAGAGGCATATGGTGAGAGGATGGTGCACCCTTCTGAAGTTGGTCTTTTTTTTCCTTTATTTTTAAAGGAGCTTTAGATTACATAACTGTTACTTTGAAATTATAGGGTATTCCCAAATACTCCAACCCCTCCCCGCCCCCCCGCACTTTTCCCCATTAACAATATCTTTCTTTAGTGTGGTACTTTTGTTACAATTGATGAACACATATTGAAGCATTGCTGCTAATCATGGTCTGTAGTTTACATTATGGATTACACTTTGCATAGCACAATTGTGCAGGTTTTGACAAGATGTATAGTGGTTTGTATCTGTCATTGTGACATGAATTCCAATGTCCTACAGATGCCCCATTTTATACTTATTCTTCCCTCAACCTTAGAACCACTGGTAACCACTGTCTTTAAATCAATGCTACAAATTCTTCCACTACTAGAATAATAATGTCTATTTTAGTCTGAACTTGCATCCCCTCTAAAGTTTGTTCATTCCTCAATCTTGAGGATTTGGGAACAAACATACTCTGCTTCTGAATGAGAGAGGGTTTAGATCCCATGAGGCATATGGATGGAACTGTCTTGCTTGCAGTAGTAGGTACTTTTTGTTTTTTGGGATGTGCCTTGTCAATTATCATCATTTTCTTAGTTGTCCTGGCTGAGTCTAATGAACTGTTCAGTGCTCAACCGGCATATGAACAGCCGGAAAGTTTAAATCTCTGGGACACATATTTAATGAGTATAGCTCAAATTATAGGTTCAAATAAATGGGGCAGAAAAACCTTGTAGGAAAATTATAAATGAGTCTAACTCTGATACCTAGGTTGTCATATATTCCATGGTAAGGTCTGCTGATGGGGGACCAATTTCCTGGAGTTGTCTTCACTGCCTATTGTTTCTAAATGTTTCTAGAACCCTCAGAAGCATCCTGCTTGAGGCATGGCTTACTGTGGCAAAAAGGTCCTCTTGAGACCTGCATAAGCATAACCTCTAGAATGACCACCCGACTCACTTTGAAATCTTAGCCATAAAAACTCATTTGTATTTAATATTTCCCCGTTTTGGTCAAGATCTTTTTACAAATGCATCACCAGTTGGCACTTGATAATAATCTCTTGGTGCCAGGGAGGCTCATCCATGGGAGTCATGTTCGACATCGGGGGGAAGGCAGTGAATTTATACGCTGAATTTGGCTTAGAGAAAGGCCCTATTTGAGCAACAAGGAGGCTTTCAGAAGGTAACTTTTAGGCAGTATATATTACTAGGCTATGTTTGAATTTCATAAGAACAAGGTTCATAAGTACAAGCATCAATATCAAAGGCCAAGCATATTGGTCTGTTCTCCTTTCTAGGCACTGCCCATGTACTCTAGAGATTCTTGCCACTCTAACAGAGAATGTAGCACTACTCCCCAGGATGGGAAGGCAATATTTCATTGGTTATTCTGTGGGTCTCCACCCACCGAGACAACACCCCATGATCATATGAACACATTCATATTCCATAGAGGCGAGCCCCAGAGCACCACTCCCCACATATTCCCTCACTACTGATACCCTGAACTAGTGATCCTCCCCTGAAAATTTTGCAACCATTCTGCAATCCAAAACCTCCCCCAAAACAAAGCCAACAACAATAAAACATAATAATAATAAAATTTTAAAAATAAAAAAATAATTTTTTTCATTGTGCCATTCATCACCATAAGATCTGTTATCTTTTATGTATATTGACAATTTCTTCTGTATATTTCTCTAGTGTCTTTTTTTTTTTCACTTTATTTTCCGAAAAGCTTTAGGTTACAGAAAAGTCACATAGGAAATATAGGGAATATCCATTCACCCCAAAAGTTTACACTATGGCTTACATTATGGTTTACCTTTTGCATCTTATAGTTTTTTATAGGTTCTGACAAGATGTATAATGACCTACATCCATCATGGCAAAATCATGCAGAACAATTCCAATGACCCAAAATGTCCTATGTTCCACCCATTCTTCCTTCCCCTCCCTTTGGAACCTATGGCAAACACTAAGCTTCAACTTTTGAAGAATAAGGTTCATAGTTACATGCAATAATATTGAGAGCTTGACATGCTGGTTTGTTTTATTTTATTAGGCATTGCCTATGTACTTAAGAGATTCTTGTTCTTCTATTTTAGATTGTAGCTAGAGTCCCCAGGATGAGAGTTTAATGTTTTCTTATTTATTGTGTATGTCTCTGCCTACTGAGATAACACCTTATGCCAAGATGAACACATTAATATTCCATAGAGACATGCCGCAGGCATGCCCTTTCCCACATATCTCCCTATCACTGACACCATGTACCAGTGCCCCTCCGCTGGCATATTTGCCAAAAATAGTCATTCCCAACATTGTACTTTCAACCACAGACCTAGAAATCCCCAGAGTTCACCTGGTCCTTCCTCCAGGTGTCCAGACACTGCAAAATCTATCTGGGTAGCTCTGTGGCTCTCTGTCTCTTTATCAGTAACTCATCCCTCCTCTCTCTGATCGCTGCTCTGAGGAAACCCAGTGGCCATGTGGGGGCAGCCCTAGGGAGAGGCCCACATGGTGAGGACCTGAGGCCTCCTGCCCACAGCCCTGTGAGGGAGCTTGGGAGTGGACCTGCCAGTTCCTGTAGCATCTTCAGATGTCTTCAGCCCTGAATTACAGCTCAGCTACAACCTCAGTAGGGACCTGTAGCCGTTTGGCAATTTGATGTAATTATGAATTCCAAAAATATAATTGGATCATGCTTGTAAACTGATCTGTTAATCTGGACATGATTAAGTTATGATTAGGGCGTTGACTGGGCCACATCAGTAGGGCATTGAGCCCCACCCCTTGGTGGGTGGGGGAATTGAATATAAAAGGCAAGGCAAAGGACAGAGGGAGCAGTTTTTGAGAAGCAGTTTTGATGTTGGAGTTTTGATGTTGGAGAGAAGGTCCCAGGAGAAGAGAAGAGAGCCATTCACCTGATAGTCTACAGCTGACCTTGTGGAGGAAACAGAGGAGCTAAGCCCAGAGAGAAATGCAGCCCTGGGAAGAGAGGAACACAAGAAGCCTGAACCCTGGCAAACGTCGGCACCTGTCTTGCTCCAACACGTGGCAATGGACCTTGGTGAGAAAAGAAACGTACGCTTTATGGCCTGGTAACTGTGGACTTCTACATGCTCTTTCATGATTTGTTAACAAATGTTTCACAACAATGCGGGATGTTTGGGGGGGGCGGGTGATGTGTGGGAGCCCTGTATGATGTTATGCATGTTTGTTTTGTAAGTTCATAATGTTTACTGAACACTTACAGTTTATGCATGTTCATGTATGAATGATATACTTCAATAAATTGTTTTTAAAAAATCCTTTGGTATCTCTTCCTATGTGCCAGTATTGTTATACTCACTTTATTCATATTATCTATTATCTCAATTATTTACCCCAGTAACCTAATAATACACAGCTGTAGTTACAATGGCATTTATAGGCTAGAATGGATCATATATAAGTATATTTATGTTTCTAGCTGAGCTCTTGCCTTAACTACAGAGCTCCATACCATATTCCTATAAGTGCTTAATTTATCCATCTGAATTTTTCATGGAAAATACAGCAGCTCAGTACCTCTCATAGTGAGTCAGACTAAAACCCAAAGGATGGGCCTGACCTTGACAAAGTTGTTTCCCCCTTTGCAGCACCAAAACTCTGCCAAGTGCTGAGAGGTAGTAGTTGTTCATTAGGTTTGTAAATGAGAAAATAACTGAGTGAGTAAAAAAGAAATACAGTTATCCATCTCCCCCAATCTTTGGTATAACATACATGAAAACATTACTTCAGTGTTCCCCTTTGATTCCAACTGTAATCATCCATCCACATTCCCAGCAGGACATGGAGACATCCTCATCACATGAAGAGATTCCACGAATGATACCTGAGCAATCTCCAAGGCCTGTGTATTTTACAACCAAAAGATTTCTTGCATCTGTCCTCATCTAAACAGCTCCATGCTGATTAAGCTAGAACCAGTGGCCATCCTCTTACTCTGTTTTATGTCACAGGCCCCCAAACCCTCTCCCTGCTCCAGGTCTCACCCCACTTTATTCTCATCACCTCCAGGATGCAGCTGGAGAGTTATTGACTTAAGGCTATAGTGAGCCGCCTATTCCCCCCACCCCACAAACAGACTTCTGGTGCCTCAGCTTACCCTGTTAGGGTTGGACGCCACGATAATCTGCCCTCTACATGCCTCAGCAGCTCTCCCGTCTTATCTCAGTGAGTCTCTCCTAGAACCCTTTCTCACTTCTAGAATCCAATCTGTAGGCCAAATTGAACTTGCTCATTCATTTGAATGATCTATGAGCCTTTTTTGACCCATACTCTTACTTCTCATTAGAACATTCTGTCCCTCAGCCTCAATCTAACTCACTCCTACCTACTTCCTTCCTTCCTCTTCTGCAAATCCCAAGTTAGATACCCTCCTATGGCTTGGGCTTCTTTCCTCCAACTTGCCACCCTAACCTCAGCAACACCCCCACAATGACACCTTCCTCACACAGTGCCTTCTGCTGGATCCATGAGTACACTTGAGATCCAGGGGTACAATGAGCCCCAAGGACCTAGTAGTTAAGCTTTCAAGAAAATAGGGGATCTCTGTAATCTCAAGGCATTACCCAGGTTCTCTACATTAGCAGAACTCAACCTTTAAACTCTCTCCCTACTGGGTGTTATCAGGTTGGTTGTAGGCTTTGGTAGGTGGGTATGTCTTAGGTTGTTCAAGCTGAGTGAGGCTGATACTGCAGTCCAAATGACCATTATGAGTAGCATGAGCTCCCTGGGGCCACATTTTGTTTACCCATTTATAAGTCAGTGAACATTTTGGGTTGTTTATACCTTTTGACTGTTATGCATATTTCCACTATGAATATTTATGCATACGTTTTTGTATAAACATATATTTCCTTACCTCTTGGGTCAATAGCTAATAGTGGGATTGCTGGGTCAATGGTAACTCTGTGTTTAATGTTGCCAGGAACTGCCAGGATCTTTTCCAAAATGGCTGCTCCACTTTCTTTTCCACCAGCCATGTAAGAGGGCTCTAATTTCTCCCCTTCCTCTCAAAACTTGCTATTTCCTGCCTTTTAGATGATAACTGCCATAGTGTATATTAAATGTTATCTCACTGTACTTGGATTTGCTTCCCGCAATGACTAAGGATGTTGAGCATCTTTCACGGGCTGTGCTGTTCGCATCAAGTTAGGCACCCAGGGTCTGAGGCTCTCCTGTGTGTCACCGACTTCAAGAAACTTTAGACTGACATGCAACTGAAATCACATGCTCACATGCTCACCTCCACACACAGGCAAAAATCCTTGATCAGCAACAGGTTCCTTCAGATACAGTGAAATAGGGTGAATGAGGCCAACCCACCATGCCAGCCTCATCAGCTATAAGCTTCTGGTTGGTTCTGCTAATGTCAGGCTCACCCAGGGCTCACCAGGGCTCTAGGCCCTAAAAAGTGAGATTTACCTCTGTTCAAGATTCTCTCTTCTGAGCAAGTTACTGGCTTTGTCATCAGTGGGCACCAATACCAGGCCCAGCTTGTAGCTTCTGATGCCTCAGCAGAGGCCCCTCCACTGGGAACTAGGACTTGGATGGAGTCCTGATTGTAGCCCTCTTCCCTGAAGACACAACACACATGTAGAGTTGAGGCAACCTCCTGACAGAAAAGGCATCAGGATATTCAAGGATAAAACAAAAAACTCCACCAAAGGAAATAAAACAAGACCTGTGAAAACAAGAACTGATGGATATGGTGGCTTACTACTGAAAAAGGTAAAATTATGCTAATATAATATATTATTATAATTAATTACAATAAATACAGGTCTGCACTTGGGAAAACTTACAAAATTTCAAATACATATAGGGAAATTCTTAAGTCTAGGAATATCCTGGAATCACTTTCAAATTAATGACGTACAAGCGGGACAATCACCATCAGATACTGAAATACATGTTAAAGCAAAATTAACACACATTGTTAGGGTGATGCAGAATCAGAAATTTAAATAACAGCCCAGATACAGACCTGTCCATGCAGGGGCCTCAGGATAGATTGTTCAAACAATCTGATATTTATTTCTCCTCCTTGGTTCCCCGCCTACTTCCTTCTTGACTACCTCTCCCTCTCCCATGTATCTCCAGGTCCCTCCCTCCCTCCTTATCTCTCAAACACAACATCACCTCAAAGACTTTGAACCTGCCTTGACTTTTCATGAATTTGAAACTTCTAAAATCCTTTCCCTTCCAGAATGGTCACTCCCTCCTTCTCTCCCTGGAGCGCTCCACACCCACTCATCCACCAGGGGGCCAATTAGTGAATGCCCCCCCTGAAAAACCTTGTCTAAATGCCCCAAATATGGACAGTTTCTTAAGACCACATTCTTCTCTCCCAGCGCTTTCCATGTTTCCAGTATTATTTATTTCCTTTTGGTTTTTCCCACCAAAATATTGGGTCCATGTCCAGAGTTTGGTACACAGAAGTCTCAGTCAATATGTGTCAAATTACAGTAAAAAGGTGAAATGGCAAAAAAGACCCAGGACCTGTGGAGACCGAAGTTTCCGCTGCTACCAGCAGGGAGCACCATGGGGACATACTAGACTAGGCTCCCCATCAAGGGAGTTCACAGATGGGTGTGTGTCTGATTTCGAGTCTGTGGTTGGACCTGAGCTCCCTGAGGGGAATCAACAGCTGTGGTCAATGCAAGAGTCTCCTTCTTTCAGCCTTGTACATTGTCAAATCAGCGGTTACTTGCATGCAGGCTCCCCCCAAGGAACAGCCTCAGAGCATCCCTGTCCCTTAGATGCCTGTGTCCATAGGCTCCAACTCAGAAAGGAGATGGGGACCAAAGTGGAGGGAACATATTTCCCAGAATGGGGGGATAAAAAGCCTGGGGCAGCCCAGCTCTAGATCTGGGGCCTCAGGGGATGTGTGCACCATGGCCTGAACTTTTCTCCTCCTCAGGCTCCTCTCACACTGCCCAGGTAGGTACTGGCCTCAGGGACTGGCTCAGATCTCAGGGCCTTAACCTGGTCTCTGTCCCATCATTCATGTCTGTCTGCAGGTTCCTTTTCCCAGCCTGTGCTGACACAGCTGCCCTACCCCATGCCTCCCCAGGAACTCCCATCAGACTCACCTGCACTTTAAGAAGTGACATCAGCTTTGCAGGAAAAAGCATATACTGGTATCAGCAGAAGCCAGGGAGCTCTCCCGGGTTTCTCCTGTTTTACTACACAGACTCAAACAAGCAGTTGGGATCTGGGTGTTCTAGTTGCTTCTCTGGGTATAAAGAGGCATCCACAAACAGCGCATTTACTCATCTCTGGTCTCCAGCCCGAGGACGAGGCTGCCTATTACTGTCAGATATGAGAGGACAGTCCCAGTGCTCACACAGGGCCCCAGGACCAGGGGGAAGTGAGCCACAAACCCCTCTCTGCTTTTCTGAATGAGCCTCCTCCCTTTGTGGCCTAAAAAAAATGAAGCAAAATAAAAGCCCAGAAAGAAGGGTTTTGGTGTGAATGCTGAGAAGCCACAGATCTCCAGGACTGTGGCCAGGTGGGGCTGGGTCAGTGACCCTCCCCCTAGAAGGACCTGAGATAGATGCCTTGGTCACCTGTGCTGGACACAGCAGAAATGTCTACACTGAAGGGGTGTCTTGTCTGCAGCAGCCCCAAACCCCCACCAACAGAAACGACAACCAACCCCCTGGGAGCCAGGCTCTGGTTTATGGCTCCAGGTAGAGCAGCTCAGCCTCTCTGTGCCTCTTGGGCTCCAGCTTGAGGAATGCAGCTGAATATCACTGCTCAGAGTGGAGCAGCAGCCTCAGGACCCACAAAAGGCTCTAAACCCTTAGGGACATGGGACACAGTAGCCAGCTCCCCCAGCTTCACCAGTTGCAGGGGACTTGTGGTGCACCTGTGAACTGGACTCATGAAAGCCCAGTGCTTGGTTCCATGTGAAAATACTGTATACTGTTCAGGACTATTAAATATAAAATATTATGTGTTAAAATGCCTTGCAGGATTAACAAATGTCTCTAGGCAACATCATTCTGAATGTATAAAGAAGGGTACACACCAGGCATGAATAATGAGGCCAGGTATGTTTAATGTCCACTCCCCTTTAAAAATAACTGTTAAATAATACAAGGTTTAACTCTGGGTATATAATGTGTTTTCAGATTTTTCTTTACTAATCCATCTGGAGGTGCTGCATTCACATACTCACATGGCACCTCTCTGAACACAAGGGATCATTCACCAATGTCACCAGCAACCTATTCACCTCTTTTTCCGGCCTTGGCACATGCCCTGAACTCTGACTAGAAAACCCTTTCCACCTCTCTGCCAAAGAGATCTGTTGAATCCTCCTGCAGATCCAAACTTATATATCCCACTTGTCTTCAGGCTGCTTTACCCTGATTTCTTGTCCACCTCCCACCCCCCATGCAATATGCACACACAGCAATTTCTCCAGGTGTGTGTTCCTATGGGAACCTTTAATTGTCCTCTCACTCACCATGTTCAGTGTCTGGAAAAACAAAGCTGAAGCTGCCCGGTCACAGTTGACAGAGACTGATATTTCGATAAAAGTGATAGACTGTTTAAGAATGGTTTTCAATCATGACAAAGATCCCTGTGTGGGAGCATCACTGTTCCAGTCAGGACATATGGAGGCCCCTTCTGGCCCTAGTCTTGAGTAGTGACATCAAGAAAGATGTCACTGACACTTGTTTCTTAGCATCGCATTGGCCAGAGGATATTTACCTTGTGGCCAGCAGAGGGCACAGGGTGAACCCTGAGAGTCCAGCGCTGGGCCTGACAGCTGGTCAACCACCGGGCTGGCTCCACGGTAGTTGGTCCAATGGTGTCCTCACTCATGTAGGACTTTCTTGCACCTGTGATGCACCCCTGAATTCATGACCTCCTCATCCGGCTCCCTCACCCCATTCCATCTGAATTAGATCAAGTCCTTTTCCTCTATGGGATCTTTGCTTATATCTGTATCCAATAAGGGCTGGGGGACAGCAAGGAGCCAGAAGATATTTGCATGGAATAAGTTGGCTCCCATGGAAGTCTGACCAGGGGATAAGACTCTGCTTGGGGGCAGAGGCCCATAGTGGAGCCTCAGAAGAAAGTGCTCTGAGGTATCTTCATCAGGCTCCATAGGTTCTTCAGCAGTGTTTAGGGAAAAGGGCACCTGGGGTCACACAGTACCTGCCTTTCTACTTTTGTCATAAGAGAACCAGGGTCCTCCCTGGGCTGGCAGAGCCTCCTGCTCACAGGCCCCTATGGTGTCCCGGCAGCTGCCTCTTCCCGGGGCACCCCCAAGGGGCACCCAGAGTAGCCCTGCCTGTCAGCCTCCTGTAACCACAAGACCCTCAGCTCAGGGAAAATGGGGCAGAGAGGAGTTGGTGCCCAATTTGCATGACCATCCCCCCCCCTTTGGTGAGGCCCATAGGGAGGGAATAAGAGCAGTCCAGTTCCATTGGGGGTTGCAGGGGCTGTGTCCACCATGGCCTGGGCTTCTCTCCTCCTCGTGCTCCTCTCTCACTGCTCAGGTAGGGACAGGCCACAGATACCCAGGGCAGCCTCCCAGCCTGCATCAGCCCCTCTCATTGAGACTGACAGCAGCTTCACTCTGGTCCCTGCCCCAGAACCCATGCATGTCTGTTTACAGGTTCCCTCTCCCAGCCTGTGCTGACTCAGCCGCCCTCCCTCTCCACATCTCTGGGAACATCTGTGAGACTCACCTGCACCCTGAGCAGCGGCAACAGTGTTGGTAATTACAGGATATACTGGTTCCAGCAGAAGCCAGCCAGCCCTCCCCGGTATCTCCTGTTCTACACCACAGACTCAGACAAGCACCAGGGCTCTGGGATCCCCAGCCGATACTCTGGAGCCAAAGATGCCTCGGCCAATGCAGGGCTTTTGCTCATCTCTGGACTCCAGGCCGAGGATGAGGCTGACTATTACTGTATGATCTGGCACAACAGTGCTTCTCACAGTGACACAGGCAGATGGGGAAGTGGGACTAAAAAAACCCAGCTGCTCAGGCTCTTGGATCATGACATTTTTCTATTAAAATAACTTTCATGCCCATGGCATATACCTGCAAGATGCTTCTCGTTTACAAGGGCTCTTCTCCAATTTCCCAATTCCCAGTTAGTGTTTTTGAAATCTCAGAAAACAAAACCCAAACAAACAAGAACGAAATTCATGATGACAATGAAACCCCTCCATGGGATAAATGTGTCATAAAATCAAAACCTGGGCAGAAGTGGCTCAGGCAATTGGGCACCTCCCTCCCACATCAGAGGTCCCACGTTCGGCTCCTGGTGCCTCCTAAAGAAACAAGAAAGATGAACAGACACAGCAAGTGCAGACAACAAGGGGAGAAATAAATAAAATAAATCTTTAAAAAAAAAAAAATCAAAACCTGTGGGGCTGACCTTTTTCTTTTGGAGGAAAGCACCTCTGCCTTCCTAGGTTTCTCTTGAGTCAGAGGACCCAGGATGCTCCAGCACATGAACAGTCCCTCAACAACACAGAAGTCACTTGTTGGAGGTCAGAGCACAGGCCTTGCCTTCCCTCCCTATTGCCTTTGTTCAGGGCTGGCTGAGGTGCTCTGTGTTCCCAGGTCAAAGCCCTATGGTGTGAAGAGCTGAGTAAGGATGAAGGCCCAGGGGAAGCCCAGTTTCAGAGCTGGCCTGGCTCACTCGCTGGGACCTACACCTTCAGGTGTCACGTCAGGGAGAGGGGGGCAGGCATGGAGGGATTTTGGAGACTGTGTCAGCAAACCTCTTTGAGGGATTGAGAGGATGAAGGTGATGGAGGCTCCACCTTTGCTGGGAAAACCCGGAGCCTACTCCAGGGATGCTGAGTTATTAGGTGCCATTGATAGGACTTCCCTAGAGCTGATGCCACTCAGTAGCCATGGGAACTCCTATGGCTGGTTTTCTTGAGTCTGCAGGAACAGCCTTGGATTCTCCTCTCCTCTCTTCTCGTAACACATTGGTGCTTTTCAACACCACTAGGCCAGCAGTGATCAACCTTCAGGGGTTCAGCCCAATTCTCTGGGTCTGGGTTTTGCCAAACAGTCTCCATTACCACCCCTGGGCACCAGCCTGAGGACAAGGCTGAATATCACTGTCCCACAGCTGGATACATCCCGATGCCACCAAGAGCCCTTTCTGTCCCTGCCAGTGACCAGTACCAGCTCAGGTCTTTGCTTCCACTGTCCCCTGTGCTACTGAACCTAGAAGGCCTGATGCTCTCTATGTAGTTTATCTTTACAGGTCAAGGAAAACAATTCCTCTTTTTACTGGTCACCCAATGAAAACAAGTTCAATTTGGGCAAAAAACTTTGTCTCCACTCTGGGTGAGGATGACAAGGGGACAAAGTCCAGTATGTGTGACCAGAAGACCCGGAGGGCCCTTTGCCCAACCCCCAGCTGTCCCCTGTTCCAGGCCCAGGCTGCACTGATCATTCCTTAGCTCTGAAACCTTAGGAAATCTGGGTTTCCATCTCCATACTCAGACAGCACCCCCCAGGATCTCCTATGCTCCCATATAGCAAGCCAGGTAGCTCTGATCTACACATGGCCTGGTTTATTTCTCTAGATATATACCACCTTCATCATCACCAACTATTTCCAATACTCTTACTGTATTTGAGAAATTCTGTACTTCATGAATATCTGTCTCTTTATGTAGAAGATAAATGCTAAATACTTATTATGAACATGTAACTATAAAATTGAAAATATTCATTAATATCATCAATAAAATTATATATACATAGAACTAATCTTATTAACTGAAGCCCCTAGGAAAGCAATAAAACTCAGAAAGTATTATTGAAAAAAAAACTGAACAAATGAAATTGAATAAATTTTGCTCCTTCCCACCCTGGAAATATTCCAAATATCCAAGGTGGGTGGAAAAGCTTGTGAAAATTCTTTATGCTTTGATTTTGGCAGGAAAAGAGGAAGCCAGGTCACATGAGAGCCATGATGTGGTGAGAGGTGTGACCTTGTCACCCAGCAGAGTGGGGGTAGTGGGAGAAGGATGTGATTGCTGTTGGTTGCTCCCTCTAACTCCCATCTGATATGTGGTCTCCTGAAAGGTAATAGAAGTTTCACTGTTCTCATTTGAATGAGAACCACTGGTATGAGCATAAAAGGGGTTGCGTTTTCAACCAATTCCTCCTATTACTTTGTCATCTGAGAATTAAGTGGAATACAGTAGGTGCTTAATAAATATTTCTTTCACAAATAATTGAAGACAAATAAATCAACCACAAATTTTCTCGAATTACAAATTGTGCCTCTCCTACCTACCCTATAGACAGAGGAGGTTCCCAGGAGTCCATTCTAGTCCTTCGACTCATCACATGTTCACAGTCCCCCTTTCGTTACTATGCATCTAACTGGTAAGACAATGCAGTTGGCTCATGGAAAGCCCAGACCCTTTCAGAGCTAAAATTTTATATCTTAATTCATGTTACCTACTTTTCCAAAAGAGAAACACAAACCCTTACCATTGCTGCCTGAACAGCTTCTATCTGATATCTCTACCAGAGTTAGCAGCAGTAATACCTAAATTATCCACAAAATGAGAAACCTCAAATTTACCATTGATTCTTCTGTACCTGACCCAGAGATCCAACTGATAATCAGCCATATAGATTCTCTCCCCTAAATATCTTTAAATTTCATCTCTTCCTTCTTACTTTCCATTCTAATGTCTTCCTCCAAATCTCCATGAGATTTATTAATCATTGGCTCTCATTGTCTCCTGATTCAAACCTGGACCACCACTCCATGCCTCCTCAGAGACATTCTGATTTCAGAATCTTCTGATTTTGAAACCTTGTACCTGATGCAGTACAACAATGAGATAACCACTGGAGAGAACAAAACACATATTAATTTATGTGAGAGTTGTTGGAATCCAGTGCTTTTAAAGTACAAGAGTTTGGGAACATAACAATATGTATTTAAATGCTAACTCATATACCAATGAAGTGATATTCTTAGAATTGGTTTTAAAATTATTGAGTGAGGCTGTGGGGAAAGATGTATAGATTAGTGGAAGTTTAAACAAGATGAGTCATATTGATGATAGTTAAAGCTACATAATGGTGGAAAAATCCATGGGCTACTCTCTATAATTTTTGGTGACCTCAAAAATTTCCATAGTAACATATTTTTAAAATCTCTGTCCTTATCTGTGATGATGGGCACATGCCCTAATTTTAACAGATGCTCAGTGATGCCAAAGTAGACACATCCATCATGATTTCATATGGAAGTTCATCTAATCTCAACAGAGGTGGAGATGGTATGGAGACTATGGAAGGGAGAAGAGTTCAGGGTTTCCAAGGACAGGAAAGTGAGTGAGGCTGGAGGCTGAGAGCAAGAGGAGGGCATTGTGATGTGGGCTGTGGGGGTAGGAAGGGCCAGAGTGTGAAAGGCATATTTAGGGGACTCAGAGATGTGGACTTCATGCGAACAGTGATGAAGAGCCAGTGAAGGAGTTTAAGCTGGGGGGGCGGGGGGCGGAGGCTGACTGATCAGAAAGTGAAAGATGGCTCTAAATGCTGTGAGGGGAAAGGGCAATCCTGGTCAGAGATGATGAACTAAAAGATTCTTGTGCATGATTCTTGGGGACCATTTGTGGATGTGGGGAACGATGAGGCAGTGACGATTTCCACTGTCCCCTGACCAGGCCTTCAGACATAGCTACAAAAACAGTATGACATTAAAACATATACTGGGGAGCAAATGTGGCTCAGGAGGTTAAGTGCCTGCTTCCCACATGGGAGGTCCCAGGTTCGGTCCCCAATGCCTCCTAAAAACAAAAAAACAACAAGCAAGCAAGCAAACAAACAAACAAAAAACAACTC